>JACEIK010009534.1:23616-50604 GCA_018107945.1 Datura stramonium
CTTAGCAATGTTTTTCTTTATCTTTTCAAACATTTTTCTTCTCGCTTCTTTGAGTATTATTTTGTTAATAATTGATTTATCACATTTGGCTTATTTGTCTAAATTAAGATATTTGTGTAGTAACAAATTAGTTTACTTTCAAAATTTTTAAATAAGGTTATATTTGTGTCTTGTTTTCTTATGAAAAATTATATTTTGTCACCTAGTATCACTTTAAAATAATTTAGTTTATGCATAACTTTATCTTCTTAAGTTTTAAATATCTAGTCTTATTCTTTCCCTTACATAGCAAATGAGTTTGCGTATCTATAATTCAGGGTTTTGCATGAACTAACTAATTAGTTTAATCTGTATTTAGATAGAATATTCGTCTTGAATTGATTTTATTACTTAGCTTATTTTAGTCTTAAATAATAATTGGTATTACTTTATCACTTAAATTTCCCTACATATTAATGATTCCGGAAGGGACCCATATTTGTGGACCTCGAAAGGTGCCTAACACCTTTTTTTCGAGGTAACTTGAGCCCTTACCCGATTTTTGGTGATATAGATTTAGTTGAACAAAGCTATATGTTTAGTTAGTTTAGTCTGTGTGCCCTAACACACCATAACTCGTTAGGTGACGACTTTCCTTCTTGAATAATCCTAAAAGAGTTGTCACATGTCGAGTTTCATTTTTCGCGAGAAAAATGGGGCGCGACAGCATGACGACTCTGCTGAGAATTTTAGGTTCTAACCACAACATATTCATTTTTTATGTGGGATTTTTATTTTTTTTGAGTTAAAAAAAATCTTTTCCTTTTCTATTTATTTGCTTCCTTAATTAGTCAACTTACTATGTTTAATCCCTTTCCTTTTTTTCACTTATTTGTTTCCTTGTTTAATTGATTAATTTGCTCATATATGTTTCATTATGTAAGCACGAAGTCACTAACAATTTTATTTCTTTTTTATTTTTATTTATTTACTGTCACGCCCCGAGTTCCCACCCTGAAAGGGACACGATACTTGAAGCCACAAGTGACCCCCAAGTCAACCCCTGGTCTATCATACACTGGCATTATTAGAATCATAGAAATACATATAGCGAAAATTTAAAATAAAAATATAAATACTTGAAATTTAGCAGAACAAAGCTACATGCTTAATAAAACCCATTCTAAGTCTGAACAACAATCAACGTCTGAAAGTCACTAGGTCTGATGAACTATTGGGACAAACCCCCAGCTAACCCCAAATCAAATAAAAGAAATGAACTCATAACTAAAGCAAATAATCTTCGTCCTTGACAGATGAGGACTCACAACTGGATAGTTGAATTCTCCGGTAAACGGTCGGCTAACGGGGCTGAGACTGTGATCCTGCAGTTGTATCATAAAACGATACAACATAAAAGTGTTCATCAGTACTTTAAATGTACTAAGTAAGTGAGAGGAACATAATGTCATAGAATAAATAATAAAAGAAATGCCGAATTGAGAGACATGCAATGACCAACTAAAGTTACTGAGCTGAAAAAAACTGAAGTACTAAGGTGGTCTAGATGACCCTTTCTGATGGTCAAAGCATGTTCTAAATCTAGAATACCGATCTGAACTGAACAGGACTGAGACTATATTGAACTGACTAGTGGGAGAGTCTATAACCGACATGTAACCACGTGAGCTAGACGTGGATTTTGATGTATATACCCCACCGGTAGGACCCCATATACCTTTTCAGGATATAAAGGCATGAATTGGGTGATCACAAAAGTCTGGGGCCAAGCAGGCCAATAAATACTGAATCCTACGTTGGCAACATAGTTTAGGAACCTAGGTGCGTTGGAACCCAGGTCCGCTCGGTGCTAAGTCCTACTCCTACTGGATAATCCTAAACTGAATACTAAGTTGATACCTCGAAACTGGGGCCCAAGACTATTCATGGATATATATCTAAAAAAACCCCGAGAGTCTTATCGGACCAGATTCTGAAATTGGGTTCTTGACTGGTCAGAGCTTCTTATCTAGAAGCGTTGTAACCGTCTAAGAACAAACTGCTATTTGAACTGGGGTCTTAAGGCTAGTCAGTGCTATATGTATAAAGTGTCATGACCGCCTAGTGGATCAATAACCTGAATTCTGAATCTGATTCTGATAACTGGGATGTAATATTAACACCTCAGGAAATTTTGTAGTCAGACTGATCAGCTGACATTTCTGACTGACACTAATTATTTTACATTTTGACTAAAACTAGAAAATTGTGTATCTTACTGAGAATTTAGCATGTAAAATAGTAAGGAAATTCACTAAACTGGTATAATCAAGAGAATTCCAAGGTTTATCATTTCAACATGGATTTCTAGTCTGTTCTATCCTCAAGAACTAGGGCTGCAGTCAATGCATAGGGATGGGCATCAATACTACCATTAGTTGGTAGAAAAATACCCATAATTAATGTACATGATAGTTCCACATGGATTAAAAAAGACATTATGAAGAATTTCTCAAACATTCGAAAATCTGCAGGGCTAGAATTCACTTTTGTGGAAATAATATCAATTTACTCATGAACTGATGGAAATCATGTATAAAAATAATCATGGATATCATTCTATGCGAATTCAAAGAAAATTTACATATAATCTCTTCGCATTCGAAAGCTCAAGACTAGGATTCATAAAGAATTTTGAGAAGGGTTTTGGGGGACACAAGGGAAGAACTATCCCCTTGTTGAATTCTACATACCTGACTAATGAAGGAAACCCTAGTCTTTCTTGAGAGCTTCTGAAGATGAAAGGTTATGGACTATTTTCTGAAGATGAGTGCGATGAGGGGGAAAACAGTTTAACCCCACTATTAAGTCGGAAATCATGAATAAAATGACGTAGTTTCAAGTTTAGGAGGGTAAGAAATTACTGAAAGACCCTTGAAAAATCGCAGGGAAAAACTGAGTGTAGTCCCCACGAGTGACCTAACGGATGGTGGCCGGTGACCATGACTTGTGGTCAAACTCGTGGACTACACTGTCTGGAAAACACTGAAGTCACCACGAGGGACCTAACGACTCGTCCCTTGTGTTCACGACTCGTGGTCACCATCCGTCAAGTACACTGCCCATGAGGTACACTATTGGACAAGTCTCCTGGGTTCTTAACGGGTGATATGACGACTCATTACAGGTGACCACGACTCGTGGTCACCACCCGTCAAGTACACTACCTCCCTTCTTTTTCTTTTCTTACTCACCACCCCACGACTGACCTAACGACTCATGGGGCCTGACCACGAGTCGTTGTCACGCCCGTGGGGATCCCTTTTCCTCAAATTACAAAATTCTTCCCTGGACTCCTTATGAGTCACATCAGGACTCGTGGGCTGCACCAATAGGTCACTTCATGACTTTTTCTATGCCTAGTGCCAGTTTTTTAAATTTTTCTCCGTTTCAACTCTCGGGTCTGATCTTTGAGCTTTCAGGGTATAACAATATCTCTCCCTTGGAACATTCATCCTCGAATATTTGAAAACACACAGAACACTAGAGATATGCAATTTTAATATTCAAATACTGATCGCTAACCAAAAAACTAACGGAATGAATACCTCTGATTCAAACTACATAGCTGAACTGAATTCACTTTTCATATATACATCTATAAACACAAAGGAAACTTAAACACATGAATTGAACATGAAAACTAAATTGAGTTATAGGGAAAGACTGACATCTAAAATTGTAACAGAGTCGGTAGAGAATAAGTGTGGGTATCTAGCCATCATATCTGCTTCGGCCTCCCACATAGCTCCCTCTACCTACTGATTTCTCCATAAGACCTTGACTGAAGATACTTCCTTGTTCCTCAGCTTATGATCCTGATGGTCAAGGATCTGGACTGGGACCTCCTCGTATGAGAGACTATCCTTTATTTCTACACTGTCCAATGGCACAATTGAAGTTGGCTCACCAATGCATTTCTTCAATAATGACACATGAAATACTGGGTGCACAGAAGTCAACTCTGAAGGTAATTCCAGCTCATAGGCTACCTTACCAATGTGCCTCAGAACTCTATAGGGTCCCACATATCTCGGACTAAGCTTTCCCTTCTTTCCAAACCTCATCACCCTTTCATGGGTGAAATTTTCAGATAGACCCAGTCATTCACAGCAAACTCCAATTCTCTTCTCCTCACATCAGCATAAGATTTCTGACGGCTCTGAGATGTTTTCAATCTTTCTCTAATGAGTTGTACCTTGAGCATTGCTTCATGAATAGAGTCTGGCCCGATTATTGTAGTTTCGCCAACCTCAAACCATCTAATCAAAGACCTGCAGCATCTACCATACAATGCCTCAAACGGGGCTATCTAGATGTTAGAGTGATAACTATTATTGTAAGCAAATTCGATAAGAGGAAAGTGGTCATCCCAACTGCCCTTGAAATCGATTGCGCACGCCCTCCAAAATATCTTATAAGGTCTGAATAGTCCGCTCAACTTGCCCATCTGTCTGCGGGTGAAAAGTTGTGCTGAGCTTGACCTGGGTGCCAAGTCCCTTCTGAAAAGACTTCCAGAAATGTGAGGTAAACTGGGTACCTCTATCTAAAATGATGGATAATGGCACCCCATGAAGCCTGATCAACTCCCGGATATAAAGTCTAGCATAATACTCAATTGAATCTATCATTTTAACTGAGAGGAAATGTGCTGACTTAGTCATCCGGTCTACTACTACCCATATGGAATCATGTTAAGGAGAGTTCGAGGTAGACCCGTAATAAAGTCCATATTTATTTCTTTCCACTTCCACGTGGGTATGCTGATATCTTGGGTCATACCTCCTAGTCTTTGATGCTCTACCTTGACTTGCTGGCAGTTCAGGCACTTGGCTACGAATTCAGCGATGTCTCTCTTCAGGCTGTTCCACTAGTAAATATCCTGCAAATTGTGGTACATTTTAGTAGCAACAGGGTGAATGGAGTATCTCGAGATGTGTGTTTCAACCAATAGCTGCTGCCTCAAGTCACTGACGTCCGGTACGCACAATCTGCCCTAATAACGGAGCACACCATCTTCCCCTTTGGAGAAAGCCTCAACCTCCTTTCTGAAAACCGCTTCCTTGAGTTTAAGAAGAATGGGATCTTCATCCTGTTTGGACTTAACTTCAACAACCAAAGAGGAGTCTGACCCGGTTTGCATCACCACTCCACCCTTAGCTGAGTCAACCAACTGCACCCCTAACCACACTAGTCTGTGAATGTCCTTCACCAATTCCTTTTATCCTTCTTCCACATGAGCCACGCTACCCATAGACACTCTACTTAGGGCATCAGCCACCACATTGGCTTTTCCCGGGTGATATAGCATGCTTATGTCATAATCCTTCAGGAGCTCTAACCACCTTCTCTAACGGAGATTCAGGTCCTTCTGACTGAATACATATTGAAGGCTCTTGTGATCGGTGAAAACATAAATGTGAGACCCATATAGGTAATGTATCCATATCTTTAATGCAAACACGACCGCTGCCAACTCCAAGTCATGAGTTGGATCATTTTTCTCATGAACCTTGAGCTGTCTGGAGGCGTAGGCTATCACTTGCCCCACTGCATCAAAACGCAACCAAGTCCAACTCTGGAAGCATCACAATATACTACAAAATCCATCCGATCCTTCTGGTAAAGTCAATACTGGGGCAGTAGTAAGTCGAGTTTTTAACTCTTGGAAACTCTTCTCACACGCATATGACCATTAGAATTTCACCTTCTTCTGAGTTAGCCTAGTAAGTGGAGATGCTATAGAAGAAAAGCCTTCTATAAAGCGTCGGTAATAACCAGCCAAACCCAAGAAGCTTCTGATTTCGGTTGGGTAGGTTGGTCTGGGCCAGTCTTTCACTGTTGCAATCTTTTGAGGATCAACCTAAATACCTTTACTCGAAACCACATGACCCAAGAAAGTCACAGACTTCAACCAGAATTCACACTTGTTGAACTTGGCGAACAGCTGGCGATCTCTGAGTGTTTGAAGCACTATCCTCAGATGATTGGCATGCTCTTCCTCATTTCTGGAGTATACTAGAATGTCTTAGATGAACACGATGATGAACATATCCATATACTGCTTGAAGACTCTGTTCATCAAGTCTATAAAGGCTGCAGGGGAATTTGTTAGTCCAAAGGACATGACCACGAACTCGAAATGATCATATCGAGTCCTAAAAGCTGTTTTCAGTATGTCACACTCTCTGAACCTTAGCTGATGATACCCCTACCTGAGATCTATTTTGGAGAAACAACTAGCTCCCTGAAGTTGGTCGAATAGGTCATCAATTCTAGGTAGGGGATATCTATTCTTGACTGTGACCTTGTTCAACTGACGGTAGTCGATACACATTCTCAGGGTACCGTCTTTCTTTCGCATGAATAGCACTGGAGAACCCTAGGGAGAGATGTTGGGTCTGACAAATCCCTTATCAAGAAGATCTTATAGCTACTCCTTCAACTCCTTAAGTTTAGTCGGAGCCATTCTATAAGGAGGGATGGAGATGGGATGAGTATCTGGAATAAGGTCTATGCCCAAGTCAATTTCCCGTTCAGGAGGGACTCCATGAAGATATTCGGGGAACACATCTGGAAATTCTCTGGCAACAGGGACTAACTGAATAGTTGGGGTCTCAGAATCGAAATTCTTGACTCGAACTAGATGATAGATACATCCTTTAGAAATAAGCTTCTTGACCTTAAGGAGGGAAATAAACCTACCCTTCGGCGCTGAACTACTACCCAACCATTCTAGAGTTGGTTCATTAGGGAACTAAAACCTGACAACCCTAGTTCTGTAGTCGACTGAGGCATAACCGGAGTGTAGCCAATCCATGCCAAGAATGAGGTGGAAGTCGAAAATGTCTAACTCTACAAGGTCAGCTGGAATAACTTTATTGCAGACTGAGATTGGATAGTTTCTATACACCCGGCTGGCTCTAACAAACTTGCCAACTGGAGTGAAGACTGAGAAGTTTTCTGATAGTACTTCTGGACTGATATTGAACTGAACTGCTATGTAGGGAGTCACGAATGATACTGTGGCCCTCTAATAAAGCAAGGCATATACATCTAAGTGAAAAAGACGTAACATACCTGTGACTACATCTGGTGAGTTCTCCTGATCCTGACGAGATGATAATGCATAAAAACGGTTTTGGTGTTGACCGCCCTTCGTACTTGATGTGTTAGCCTATTGAGCTGGGCCACTTCTGGAGTTGCTGAGGTGGTGGATTATGATCTCCACCGTCCTGCTGACGGGCATTCCTTAAGCCGATGCCCAAGTTGTCCACAACCAAAACAACCCTCTCAACCCTGAAGACACTCTCCTGGGTGGTTCTTTCTGCACTTAGGGCAAGATGGATGTCACGACTCGAATGGAGGCCCAGATCGTAGACAAGGGACCCTGAGAGAACCTAAGTCGACCCATGGCGTAAGCATACATCTAACTCATTCGATAAATTGAAGAAAATCATCAACATAACTCAGCGGAAGTCTAACTCAACATAACATCATAAAAAGCATCCAAAGCTGAATACATACATGAGTCTGAAAAGCCTCTAATCTAGACGAGTTGATGGGACAAGACCCCAACTAAGTCAACAACACTAAAATTGAAAATACACAAGGAAACTGAAAGCCTAGCCCTCGAAGGATGAGGACTCACCAACCAAGTAGGGACTAACTCTGACAACCGACTACGAGCGGGGCTGAGCCTGGGAGCTGGGTCCTGTATCATGAAACAATATAGCATAGAAAGTACGCGCTCAGTACGTGAAATGTACCGAATATGCAAGGTAAGTAAAACCGCTTAACTAAATCATTTAAAACATTTCATAACATATCATAAGCTTTCAATCTGAGAGGAAAGAATTACATGCTCTCATTCAAAAATCATAATCTTTTTATAATATGACCATGCATAACTTCATAACATCATAACTGACTCGAATGACTCAAAGCTGAAATATGAAACTAATAGAAAAATTGAATAATGAGTCAAACCTTACTTTTACAACATGCATGCTTAAAGTAATAATCATTAGTAATGAATATGCAAATCTGAATCATGTAGAAAATAGGAGACTCGTCACTTAACCGACATACCACGATAGAGCTTATGTGCTCTTGACTATCCACTCAAGTGGGCAGAGTCGCCCAAATCTTGCCAGGGCTAAGGACGCTACCATGATATAGATATCAAGATGAAGACCCATTCGGGAAAGGGGAAGCTCACAAGGGAGGTCACGAAACATAATAGTATCAACCTACGTTGGCGCGTAGTTTTGGGGTATAGGGTGATCAACCCTTAGCCCGCTCAGTGCTAGACTCTTCTCCCAAAATATGCAATGCTCTACATCGTATATAATACGAAGCTCAACATCATCTATTGATGAATCTCAACAATGGAATCATGCATAACACTCAACATCGTATGAAACGAAGCTCAACATTGTCATTTGACAAAGCTCAATAATGAAATCATGCATAGAATCGACATCGTATGAAAATGAAGCTCAATAATACATACATCTCAATTAAGAATTCATGCATATTAGAAGCTTTATTTTGTAACATACCACAAGCACAAATATAAGTGGGAGCATCTACTCCAAAATCTTGCAGTAAGCTTACTTTAGAGATATTACATCATCTTAGTTGATATAAGGGCCTTGCCCATACTTTATCATGCTTGGATCTACTCAATTCATTTTGAAAACCACATCATAATCATCGGTAGCTTTAGAAACATGATTTTCATTATCGAATATCATCATCATCCTCTTCTTTCATGAACTTCTTATCCATGGGCATTTAAATTTCATAATTTAGGAAACACAATTTTGATTGAAAATAATTTAAAATCTTTCCAAGCTTCACAATTCATCAATATAACATAATTTTAATCGTACCCATGTGTAGAAATTGAAGAATCATGGAATTGGGTAAAACCCCATAACTTGATCATATGAATTTCTCATACTTAGCTAGAGATTTGGGCATAGGTGAGGAAGGAAACACCCACTCATAACCCTACATACCTGGGAGGGATGATTTTACCAATTCTCTAATTGCCCAAGGTGAGATTTCAATGGAAACCTTCAAAACATGCTCTAAATCCTCTATTCAAACTCTCAAGTTTGCATGCATGGAATGAATTAGCTTAGAATAGGTTTTCCTCGCTTAAAATCCTGTAAACGAGCCTTAAACGCTGTAGTATAGGTCTTAGTAACTTAGGAATTATGAAAATACCCTTACTAAATTCGCAGAAAATAACTGACAAGTGGTCCTAGAGGACGACCTAACAACTCATCACTGGGGGAAACAAATCTTCATGTTTCTCGTTGAGTACACTGTCTTGTCTAAACTCTCGGGCTCGTAACGAATCATGTAACAGCTCATCAGGGGTGACCACGACTTGTGGTCACCAATTGTCAAGTACACTGGTCTGGCTTCTTTTATATTTCTTCTCCCTTACCCCACGGTTGACCTAACGACTCGTGTTGACTAACCACGAGTCGTTCCCACGCCTATGGGGAATCCTTTTCCTCCAAACATCCCAACTCTCCCCTGACCTCCCCATGAGTCACTTGATGACTCGTGGGCTGTCCTCATGAGTCGTCTAAAGACTCGTTTTGTGCCTGCAACACAAATTCTACATTTTTTCAATTTTGACTCTCGGGTCTGATCCTTGGGTTCCCCAGGTATTACAGTATCTTTCCCTTGGGGACATTCATCCTCGAATGTTAGAAACACACAGAAAACTCAGAAACATGCAATCATCATATGCAAACACTGATCATTTAAATTGAAAACTGGCAGAATGACTACCTCCAGAACGAAATTTACATAGTTGAATTGAATTCAGGCACCACATACATCTATCATAACATAAATCAAACTTGCGCACATGAACTGAACATGGAAACTGATTAGAGAATTAGTTTGCAAAGACTGATACCTCAAACTGAAATTGAGTCGATAGGGAATAGGTGAGGGTATTTAGCCATCATAGCCACTTCAGCTTCCCACGTAGCTCCCTCAACATGCTGATTTCTCCATAACACCTTCACCGAAGCTATTTTTTTGTTCCTCAGCCTTCGAACCTGAAGATCCAAGATTGCAACTCGAATTTCCTCATAACTGAGGTTATCTCCCACACCAACACTTCCCACCGGGACAACCAAAGCTGGGTCACCCAAGCACTTTTTCAAGAGCGATACATGAAACATGGGATGTACAGAAGGTAGTCTGAGGGCAATTCCAACTCATACGCCACCTTACCAACTCTTCTTATAACCCGGTAGGGACCAACATATCGGGGAATGAGTTTTCCTTTATTTCTGAACCACATGACTCCCTTCATGGGAGATACCTTTAGAAACACCCAATCATCTACCTCAAACTCTAATTCTCTTCTCCTCACATCAGCATATGATTTTTGACGACTCTGAGCAGTTTTCAGCCTGTCCCTTATCAATTGAATCTTTGCCATGGCCTCATGAACCGAATCAGGACCTATCATAGTTGCTTCACCAACTTGAAACCATCTGATAGGCGATCTACACCTCCGCCCATAAAGAACCTTGAATGGTTCCATTGAGATGAAAGAGTGATAGCTGTTATTATAAGCAAACTCGATCAAGGGTAAGTAATCATCCCAACTACCTTTAAAGTCTATCACATAAGCTCCCAACATGTCCTTGAGAGTCTGGATTGTTCGCTCCGCCTAACCATCCATTTGCGGATGAAATGTTGTGCTGAGTTTAACCTGAGTCCCAAGCCCTTTTTGGAAAGACCGCCAAAACTGAGAGGTAAACTGAGTACCTCGGTCTGAGATAATAGACAAGACACTCCATGTAATTGCACCAACTCCTAGATATATAGTTTGGCATAATCATCTACTGAATCTGTGGTTTTGACCGATAGAAAGTATGCATCCTTAGTCAACCTATCTACCACCACCCAAATAGAATCATAGTGTTGGTGTGTATGAGGTAATCCTGTAATGAAATCCATATTAATCTCTTCCCACTTCCAAGTGGGATTGCTAATATCCTGAAGTACTCCTCCCGGTCTTTGATGCTCGACTTTCACTTGCTGGCAGTTTGGGAACTTAGCTACGAATTCTGCAATATCCTTCTTCATGTCATTCCACCAATATATTTTCCGCAAATCATGATACATCTTGGTGGCACCCGGATGGATAGAATACCTGGATCCATGTGCCTCATTCAATATTTGGAACCGCAAATTATCGATGTCTGGAACACATAGATGACCTTGGTATCGTAGCACACCATCTCCCCCTTGGGAGAAGACTTCCACATTTTGACTCCGAACGGCTTCCTTCAACTTTACCAACATCGGATCCTTATCTTTCCTAGCTTTCACATCCACTACCAAGGACAATTCCGATCTATTTTACACAACAACGCCGCCATCGGCCGAGTCGACCAATCTAACTCCCAACCTCGCAAGTCGATGGACATCTTTCACTAACTCCTTCTTTCCCTCATCCACGTGGGACACACTCTCCATAGAGAGCCTACAAAGTGAGTTCGCCACCACATTAGCATTACCCGGGTGGTAAAGAACACTCATGTCATAGTCCTTTAATAGCTCCAACCACCTCCTTTGCCGAAGATTGAGATCCTTCTGCGTAAACACATATTGCAAGCTCTTGTGGTTCGTAAACACATCCACATGGACCACATACAAGTAATGTTGCCATATCTTCAATGCGAACACCACCACGGCCAACTCAAGGTCATGGGTCGGGTAATTCTTCTCATGGACTTTCAACTATCTTGAGGCATATGTTATCGCTTTTCCATGCTGCATCAACACACACCCAAGTCCAATTCTCGAAGCGTCACAATACACCACAAAACTATTGGTACCCACGGGTAGGGCCAACACTAGTGCTGAAGTGAGTCGAGTCTTCACTCTTGGAAGCTTTTCTCACAAGCGTCCGACCATTGGAACTTTATCCTCTTCTGAATCAACTTGGTCAAAGGTGTTTCAATAGATGAAAAGCCCTCAACGAATCTCCGATAGTAACCAGCTAAGCCCAAAAAGCTCCTGATATCTTATGGGTTCACCGGTTTGGGCCAATTCTTCACCACCTTGATTCTATGAGAATCTACCCTTATGTCCTCATTCGATACCACATGGCCCAAAAATGCCACAGAGTCCAACCGAAATTCACACTTGCTGAACCTTGCATACAACTGATGATTGCTGAGGGTTTGAAGCACTACTCTTAAGTGAGCGGCATGCTCCTCCTCGCTTCGAGAGTATATAAGGATGTCATCAATGAACACAATCACGAACATGTCCATATATGCCTTGAATACCCTATTCATTAGATCCATAAAAGTTGCAGGGACATTGGTTAGCCCAAAAGACATAACAACAAATTCGTAGAGACCATACCGAGTCCTGAAAGCAATTTTTTGGATGTCATTCTCCCGAACCTTGAGCTGGTGATACCCGGATCTGAGATTAATCTTGGAGAAACACTTGGCACCCTAAATCTGGTCAAACAAATCATTGATCCTAGGTAATGGATACCTATTCTTAACGGTGACATTGTTCAACTGCCTATAATCAATACACATCTGAAGAGAACCATCTTTCTTCTGAACGAATATTACTGGATAGAAACTGAGAAGGGTCCTAACAAGACATCGGGACTGACTCTGAAGTACTGGCTGCATATGGGGTCACAAAAGATAGGGTAGCCCCTGGATCTAGCAATACATAAACATCAACATGGAAAACTCTCAACATACCAGTGACTATATCTGGTGAGGCCTCCTACTCCTGATGGGTGGCTAAGGCATAGAATCTATTCTGGCGCTGACCGCCAGATGTGCTAGTAGATGCCCCCTAAAGTGTTGAGTGTGGGGGAGGGGCTGCTGAACTAGAAGCTGGGCCTCAGCCCCCAACCTGATCCTATCTCACAGCTGGAAAATCTCTAAGCATATATCTGGGCTTCCCACAACCAAAACAAGCTCCTGAACCTGTCAAACACTGGCCTGTGTGTCCTCGACCACTTCTGCGATAAATTGGGATGCTGGAATTGGCGGGTCTGCTTCTATGACCCCTCGAGCGTGATGCCCGCCCTCTCTGATCATGCCTGGGCCTAGATGGAACACTTAGTGCTGAAGATGCTGGGGCTGATGAGTCCTGGTGGGTCTGCTGTCGGTGCCCACCACCAGACCTCTATTGAGAAAATCGGTGGTCCTCAGTCCTGGCCCTCTTGGCCTCCCTCTCCCTCGAGTGTGCCGCCTCCATCTGTTGGGTGTACAACACTATCCGAGGGAAGTCCATATCCTAGTGAAGCATAGTTGTCCTGTAGTCCTTGTCCAAATACCCTGCTATACCGTGCACAAACCTGCTCACCTGCGCCCTCTGGTCAGCCACTAACTCTGAGGCATACTTCGATAGGCGAGTGAACTCAAGATCATACTCTCTAACGGTCATCCTCCCTTTCTTCAAATTCAAAAACTCAGCTACTTTTAACTCACTCATCTCCCGAGGGAAGAACCAGTCTACAAATGCAACCTGAAACTCCTCCCACATGATCGGATCTTCTCCTGCGACCCTTCTATCCTTCCAGTGGAGAAACCACATATGCGCAACCCCCTTCAATTGGTAGGAGGCCAACCCTGTGCACTCAACACTACTCACCCCCTGACCTGGGTGATCTTGACAATCTCATCAATGAAATCATATGGGTCATTGTCTACCTTGGACCCCAAGAACTCCGGATGGTTCATCCTCAAGAAGTCTCTGACTCGACCCGCCGCTACATTGCCATTTTGCAAAACATGAGTAATGGCCTACTGATTGACCTAAGCGGTCAAGGCCTGAGCAAGCATCTGAATAGCGGCCCGGCACTCAGCATGAGTGGATGGCTCCGGTGCCTGAGGCTCCTGAACCGGTGAGGCTGGTTGATACCCAAAACCATTTCCATTCTCGTGGACCTCACCACCTCCTTTCGTCCTTCTGTTCATTCTTCAGGGAGCCATGATTTTGCAAATTTCGATTAGCATGAATTAGAAGAATAGAAAGACTTTTCGTCACATGAAATAGATCATGAAAGAAGGGAACATTTTCTAAACGTCTTGTAGCCTCTTCGTCATAAGTGTGGCGCACTTCACACCCATAAAAAAGACTATACTTAACACGCCTTTCAGAAACCCTAGGACACTTCAAACCTATGACTCTGATACCAAGGTTGTCACGACCCGAATGGAGGCCCGAATTGTAGACACGGGACAAGGGACCCCGAGAGACCCCAAGTCGACCCATGACATAAGCATACATCTAACTAATTCAATAAACTAAAGGAAATCATCAACATAACTCAGCAAAATTCTAACTCAACATAACATTAGAACAAGCATCCAAAGTTGAATACATACATGAGTCTGAAAAGCCTCTAATATGGACGAGTTGATAGGACAAAACCCCAACTAACTCCATAATACTAAAACTGAAAATACACAAGGAAACTGAAAGCCTAGCCCTTGAAGAATGAGGACTCACCAACCAAGTAGGGACTAACTCTGACAACCGACTATGAGCGGGGCTGAGCCTGGGAGCTGAGTCCTGTATCATGAAATGATATAGCATAGAAAGTATATGGTTAGTACGTGGAATGTACCAAGTATGCAAGGTAAGTAAAACCGCTTAAGTAAAGTAAATCATTTAAAACATTTCATAACATATCATAAGCTTTCAATCTGAGAGGAAAGAATTACAAAATCTCATTCAGAAATCATAATCTTTTCATAATATGACCATGCCTAGCTTCATAACATCATAACTGACTCGAATGACTCAAAGCTGAAATATGACACTTATAGAAAAGCTGAATAATGAGTCAAACCTTACTTTTAGAACATGCATGCTTAAAGTAATAATCATTGGTAATGAATATGCAAATCTGAATCATGTAGACAATGGGAGACTCGTCACTTAACCGACATACCACGATAGAGCTTACGTGATCTTGACTATCCACTCAAGTGGGAAGAGTCGCCCAAATCTTGTCAGGGCTAAGGACGCTACCATGATATCGATATCAAGCTGAAGACCCATTCGGGCAAGGGGAAGCTCACCAGGGAGGTCCCAAAACATAATAGTATCAACCTATATTGGCGCATAGTTCTGGGGCATAGGGTGATCGACCCTTAGCCCGCTCGGTGCTAGATTCTTCTCCCAAAATATGTAATGCTCTATATCGTATATAATACGAAGCTCAACATCGTCTATTGATGAATCTCAACAATGGAATCATGCATAACACTCAACATCGTATGAAACGAAGCTCAACATTGTCATTTGACAAAGATCAATAATGAAATCATGCATACAACCGACATCGTATGAAAACAAAGCTCAACAATATATACATCTCAATTAAGAATTCATGCATATGAGAAGCTTTATTTTGTAACATACCACAAGATCAAATATAAGTGGGAGCATCTACTCTAAAATCATGTGGTAAGCTTACTTTAGAGATATTACATTATCATACTTGATATAAGGGCCTTGCCCAAACTTTATCATGATTGGATCTACTCAATTCATTTTGAAAACCACATCATAATCATCGGTAGCTTTAGAAATATGTTTTTCATTATCGAATCTCATCATCATCATACATTCATCATCATCCTCTTCTTTCATGAACTTCTTATCCATGGGCATTTAAATTTCATAATTTAGAAAACACAATTTTGATTGAAAACAATTTAAAATCTACCCAAGCTTCACAATTCATCAATATAACATAATCTTAATCGTACCCATGTGTAGAAATTGAAGAATCATGCAATTGGGTAAAACCCCATAACTTGATCATATGAATTTCTCATACTTAGCTAGAAATTTGGGCATGAGTGAGGAAGAAAACACCCACTCATAACCCTACATACCTGGGAGGGATGATTTTACAACTTCTCTAATTGCCCAAGGTGATATTCCAATGGAAACCTTCAAAACTTGCTCTAAATCCTCTCTTCAAACTCTCAAGTTTGCATGCATGGAATGAATTAGATTTGAATAGGTTTTTCCCTTTTAAAACCCTATAAAACAAGCATTAAATGATGTAGTATAGGTCTTAGGAACTTAGAAATTACAAAAAGACCCTTACTAAATTCGCAGAAAATAACTGTCGGGTGGTCCTAACGGACGACCTAACGACCCGTCACTGGGGGAGGGGGAACGAATCGTCATGCTGCTCGTTGAGTACACTGCCTTGACTAAACTCCTAGGCTCCTAATGGATCATGTAACGGCTCGTTAGGGGTGATCACAACTCATGGTCACCAATCGTCAAGTGCACTGGTCTGACTTTTTCTATATTTCTTCTCCCTTACCCCACGGTTGACCTAACGACTCATGGTGACTAACCACGTGTCGTTCCCATGCACGTGGGGAAGCCTTTTCCTCCAAACTTCCCAACTCTCCCCTGACCTCCCCACGAGTCACCTAATGACTCATGGATTGTCCTCATGAGTCGTCCAATGACCCGTTCTGTGCCTGCAATAGAAATTCTATATTTTCCCCATTTTGACTCTCGATTCTGATCCTTGGGTTCCCAGGGTATTACACTGGATATCTGCTCCCAATACTATAGCTCTGAGACTGAGAGCCATATTTTCCACCTCTCCGATCCTGGTGGGACCGAAAGTTAGGGGTGCTGGCTGAGCTGCGCGTTGGAGCCCTCTGTTGCTGTTGCTGCTGCTATGGGCGGTTGCTACCGCCTGACCTCTCATGGCCATGATCTGACTGGCTAGTTCTTTCCTGCTTATTCTTTCTCTCCATGTCCCTCAATTTTTCAGTCTCAATCTTTTGGGCATAGATAATCAGTCTGGAGAGGTCGATATCTTTTATTAGCATCACTATCCTGCACTCTTTGAGGACCAGGTTTGACACCCCATTCACGAATTTCATAATATTATTTTCATAAAAGTGAATTCTAGCCCTGCAGATTTTCGAATGTTGAGAAATTCTTGATAATATATTTTTTAATCCATGTGGAACTATCATGTACATTAATTATGGGTATTTTCCCACCAACTAATGGTAGTATTGATGCCCATCCCTATGCATTGACTACGGTGCTAGTTCTTGAGGGTAGAACAGACTAGAAATTCATGTTGAAATGATAAACCTTGAAATTCTATTGATTATACCAGTGTAGTGAATTCCCTTACTATTTTACATGCTAAATTCTCAGACATATACACGATTGTCTAGTTTTAGTCAAAATGTAAAATACTCAATGTCAGTCAGAAATGTCAGTTGATTAGTCTGACTACAGAATTTCCTGAGGTGTTAGTATTACCTCCCAGTTATCATAATCAGATTTAGAATTCAGGTTATTGGTCCACTAGGCGGTCATGAAACTTTATACATATAGCTCTAATTATCCTTAGGACCCCAGTTCAGATTACAGTTTGTTCTTAGACGGTTATAACGCTTCTAGATAAGAAGCTCTGACCAGCCAAGAACCCAATTTTAGAATCTGGTTCGATAAGACTCTCGGGGTTCTTTTAGATATGTAACCTTGACTAGTCTTGGGCCCCAATTTTGAGCTATCAGCTTAGTATTTAGTTTAGGATTATCCAGTGGGAGTAGGACTTAGCACCAAGCGAATCAGGGTTCCAGCGTACCCAAGTTCCCAGAACTACGTTGCCAACGTAGAATTCAGTATTTATTGGCCTACTTCGCCACAGACTTTTGTGATCACCCAATTCATGCCTTTATACCCTGGCAAGGTATATTAGGTCCTATAGGTGGGGTGTATACATCGGACTCCACGTCTAGCTTACGTGGTTACATGTCGGTTATAGACTCTCCCACTAATCAGTTAAGTCTAGTCTCAGTCCAGTTCAGTTCATATCGGTATTCCAAATTTAGAATATTCTTTGACCATCAGAAAGGGTCTTCTAGACCACCTCAGTACTTCAGTTTTTTTAGCTCAGTAGCTTTAGTTGGTCATTGCATATCTCTCAGTTCAAGTTTTCTGTTTTTATTTATTCTATGGTATTATGTTCCTCTCACTTACATAGTACATTCAAAATACTAATGCATACTTTTATGTTGCATCATTTTATGATACAGCTGCAGAATCACAGTCTCAGCCCCGTTAGCCGACTGTTTACCAGAGAACTCAGCTATCCATTTGGTGAGTCCTCATCCATCGAGGACGAAGTTTATTTGCTTTAGTTATGAGTTCATTTCTTTTATTTTGATTTAGGGTTAGCTGGGGGTTTGTCCCAGCAGCTCATCAGACCTAGTGGATTTTAGACGTAGATTGTTATTCAGATTTAGAATGGGTTTTATTAAGCATGTAGCTTTGTTTTACTAAATTTCAAGTATTTCTATTTTTGTTTTAAATTTCTGTTGTATGTATTTCTATGATTCTCAGAATGCTAATGTAGGATAAACCAGGGGTTGACTTGGGGTCACTTGTGGCTTCAAGTACCGTGTCCCATCCAAGGTGGAAACTCATGGCGTGACAAACTTTGTATCAGAGAACTAGGTTCAGATTATCCTCGGATGTCTGAAAGCCGCATCGAATAGAGTCCTCTTCATGGGTGTGAGGCGCGCCACACTTATGACAGGGAGGCTATGAGATGTCATTAGAAATTTTCTCTTTATTTCATACTCCTTATCGTGTGTTGAAATTTAGTTCCAAAATCATTCTCCTAACTCGTGCTCTGCTTTATTTCAGTGAACTATATCTCCATGACGAGGGAATGGAAGGAGGGTTGGAAATGCCCAGTGGACTGCCCACCAGCCCCGATAGCCCCTCAAGATGACTCGGTATCTACCGCAGAATTCAGGGTGGCCATTCAGCTGCTCGCCCAGATTGTAACCAACCAGGTGAACCTACAGGTGGTGCCGGTGAACACAAACGGGTCAACAGCAGCTGCTAGGGTGCGGGACTTCACCGGGATGAACCCTCCAGACTTTCATGGATCTAAGTGGGAGAGGACCCACAAGGATTTGTGGACGAGATTAAGAAGATCACCCGAATCATGGGTGTCATCCCCTCAAGGAGTGCCGACTTGGCTACCTATCAGCTGAAAGGGGTAGCTCAAGTTTGGTACGAGCAGTGGAAGGAGGGGAGGTCAATGGATGCAGGATCGGTGGAATGGAGGAGTTCACTACAACCTTCCTAGATATATTCTTCCCTTGGGAGCTCATGGAGGCCAAGGTAGCGGAGTTCATGAACTTGAGGCAGGGAAACAGAACCATAGAAGAGTATGCTATAGAGTTCACTAGATTTTCCAAATATGCTCCAGAGATGGTGGCCAACCAAGGGCTCGCATGCTGAAATTATAATCATGGATATCATTCTATGTGAATTCAAAAAAATTTACATATAATATCTTTGCATTCGAAATCTCAAGGCTAGGATTCATAAAAAATTTTGAGAAGGGTTTTGGGGGACACAAGGGAAGAACTATTCCCTTGTTGAATTCCCACATACCTGACTAAAATTCCCTGAAGAAGGAAGCTTGCACTGCTGTAATGGAGGAAACCCTAGTCTTTCTTGAGAGCTTTTGAAGATGAAAGGTTACGGTATATTTTCTGAAGATGAGTGGGAATGAGGGGAAAAACTGTTTAACCCCACTATTAAGTCTGAAAGGATGACTAAAACGATGGAGTTTTAAGTTTAGGAGGGTAGGAAATTACTGAAAGACCCTTGAAAAATCACAGGGAAAAACTGAGTGTTAGTCCTACGAGTGACCTAACGGGTCATGGTCAGTGACCACGACTCGTGGCCAAACTCGTGGACTACACTGCTTGGAAAACACTAAAGTCACTACGAGGGACCTAATGACTCATCCCTTATGGCCATGACTCGTGGCTTGACCCGTGAGGTACATTGTTGGACAAGTCTCCTAGGCTCTTAATGGGTGATATGACGAATTGTTACAGGTGACAACGACTCGTGGTCACCACCCGTCAAGTACACTGCCTCCCTCCTTTTTCTTTTCTTACTCACCAACCCATGACTGACCTAACGACTCATGGGGCCATTGATAGTATTTTTTGGAATAGTTATCGGTCATTGACCATGAGTTGTTGTCACTCCTGTGGGGATCCCTTTTCCTCAAATTCCAAACTCTTCCCCTGACCTCCCCGCGAGTCACATCACGACTCGTGGACTGCACCAACAGATCACCTCATGACTCATTCTGTGTCTGGTGCCAGTTATTTACATTTTTCTCTGTTTCAACTCCCGTGTATAATCTTTGAGCTTCTGAGGTATAACATTTACACTGTCTCATTTTTTACGTATAATTTGTAATTATTATCTTAATTATTTGGCTAATTGTTAACTGCTTTCCTTAAATTGTCATTTCCTCTTATATTTCCCCCACTTGGGAACCTCTCACTGTCATATACTTGATAACGATTGTGTGATTTCAAGGCCGTTCATTATTAAAACACCCTCCAAGGAATGCCTCATGATTTAGTCGATCAGCTGTGCATCGACGGTCATGAGCTTTCTCACTTCCAAGTTGTCCGCTTGGGAAAACCATGTCATACTCACACCATGCTCTTTAGATCTTAACTGTGTGTCCTTCACTAAGAAATACATATCATGTTACACTTAGGAAGTCGTGAAGCCCATGGTGCATCAACACTGATAGTAAAATTTTCCCTTGAGTTTTAAGGGATTTTCAATCCCGAAAAGGACGTCTTCATAATACATGTACATTTAAATTATTCCCTTATCTACTGTGCTATTTAAATTATTATATTCTTCCATGTTGAACGCTTTTCCTTATTCCCTTTATTTTTTTCCTTTCTTAAATTATTATTTTCCATTTTTAGCTTTTCTTGTATCTTTACTTGTTTGAATATTTTCCTTCTCTTATTACTTGATTAATTTGTTGCAACTATCCCTTTACTTATTTGTGTGACATAACTTACGACTGATTTATCCTTAAAATTTATTTATTTATGTATTTACTTTAATTGCTTCATTTGTTGTTTCTCTTAACTGCTTATTGTAGGCACATGATAATTATTATAGTTTTTTATTCCGCTCATACTTCACTTGGAACTTCTCACAGTCGCACATTGTACACGCGAGTTGTGCTTTGCACTTTTTCAAAATTCTTTCGAAATCTATTTAGAGAGTTGGCATATATGTGGGATGAATGAATAGTTTTAATACCATATGACCACGTGCCTTCTCACATAATAAAATCTTTCAGTCCGCGTCTACCCAACTCTTAGAAGTCTAGGTCATGTCATGCATGTATTATTCCTAGGAGGTCTTGACACCCTTGGTAAATTAAGACCAATAGTTTGACCTTTCCCAATGTCCGAAGGGGTTTACGACCCTGAAAAGGATGCTATCATACTTATTTGCGTTTTGATAAGTTAATATGCCTAAAAATGTAGACTATTCGCTCTTTAGGTGGGAAGGGTAAACTAACATTTCACGATGCAGGTTATTACAGATAAATCCAACGTGAAGAAGTCAAAAGAAGAAGGCGCATTTCATTTAGGCTATAATTTTAATTATTTTATAATTTTTTTTTCATTACTTGTAATATTTCATTTCGTAAAATGAGATTTAAAAAAAAGGTTATTTATATTTTATTGAGAGCAAATAGGATGATACATTATGACATGTTCATCTCTCAAAAGTCGCTAGGCCTACCTCTGACACAAAAGAGGTCATAATATGCTAGGATGTGCATCTTATGGATATTATTGTTTTGATTATTTTGTGTACTTGTTTCTTCTTTTTCCGCCTAATCTTTAGTTACTTCTAAAACGACTTCGTGTTTTCACTCTATTATTTTTTTTAAAATACATATACCTTATGTTTTTAGGCCCAAACAATATAATCTTGGAGTCTAGTCCACATTATTGTTTCTTTCAGCAAAATTATTTTCTATGTGCCTCCTAAAATGTCCTCTTTAGCATCTTGAATCGTACTTTTCATGGTTACGTAATTATTTCATAATAATCTTATTTTTCCAAACTAGGTCCAAGCTCCGCTTTAGTTTATCTTCCGGCCATCAATATTTCGATACTTGCATTGAAATCTTTCATAACTCCAATTCATTTTAACGAGCATAACCCTTTTCAATAATTTTTGTTATGTTGCGTACTTTTTTATACTCCAAAGGTTGACTAAAATGGAACATCAAAACAAATCAAATGGCTAGCCAAAAAGTTTTTATTGATCTTGTCGACAATGAAGTTGAGCACCAAGATTTTGGGTCATGCCGAGATAAGGTTACTACGTTTGAGGCAAGCATGGAGAGCATGGAAAGGAAGATAGACGGAATAAGAGGATTGATTGTTGACCTTAGAAACTCATCTGATGTACCACCAGATTTTCCAAAATCAATGTCTAAGAGTCACTCTGCTGCTCCCATCCATACTATGTCGCCTCTCACATTGTCTACCTCACTCATACAAAATGCGCAAGAGGGATCAAGCTTGTATTCACTAGCACTTCAAAAAGCACTCGATGGTTTGGCAGGAATGGCAAGGAAAAGGAAGGAGGGACTAAGCCCTCAAGCTACATGGCAGGATCTGGCCAACAAATGGAGATAGATAAGTTGGCCAAACTAACGAGGGATGGAAAAAGAGACATTTATTTTCCATTATTTGATGGGTCTGGAGATCCTCATTCGCACTTGAAAGCATATCTTGACAAACTAGTGAGTATTGGATGAAGTGAAGATCTCGAGATGAAACTCTTTGTTAGGACACTCACTGGATCAACTTTGATGTGGTGTGTGAAGAAAGACATAAAAGAATGGATTTCTTGGAATCATTTGGCTAACAGCTTCTTGGAGCAGTACGATAACAAACTAAAGAGAAAGATTATAGAGCTAGTCATAGAAGAAGTGATGATGCACAATAAGTTTGGTCAGACCAAATCGCAGTCTAAGGATAAGGGGAAAGTTATGATCAAACCTCCAAAGTTCAAAGTAAGGAAACCTCAAGTTATGACTTAGTAAGCTGAACCACCCGCAATTACTTTTGAGATGTTAAGGTCAAATGGAATTTTACAGCTAAAGAATGATGGCATCCCTAATCCTTTATGCAAGGACTTTGACCTAAATAAGCATTGCACTTTCCATTCCGGCATGCGAGGTCATGATACAAATGAGCTCCACCACTTAAAGGAAGAGAAACAAAAGTTGATAATCAGTGGTAGGATATCACAATGACCTCTCCCTCAGCTTATATGGTATCAATCCCCAGAAATCATTCCAACATCAAACTATACTCCAACATATCACCCACCATTCACTGTGAGGCCTCCTGTTCAGACTATGTGGTATCTGCCTCCAACCACTGCTCCAACATCATGTTATATTCCGACACCTTGTCCATGATTTGTTGCTATGACTTACCCATACAATCAAGTAATCATACCAAGGGCAACCAAGAAATGAGTTCAGCTTTCAACCGATAGAGTTGATAACAAGGCATTTGAAGAAGAGACTTGAATAAGAGATGACATCTCATTAGTTTGCAAGACTACTATTTCTATTCGCTTTTCCTTTTTCAGCTTTCTTCGTTTTACTTCTTTGTATTGTGAATTACGGCTGACTTGATTCCCCATTCGGGATATGTAGGCACTCATTTAATGGGTTTGGTATCTTCATAATAAAACTTTTATTTTTCCCCCAAGTTCCCTAAAACTCCATAAGTAGTCTTCTAAAGTTGAAACTGGGCTGACAAAATGATATGGTAGCAACAATTGAGGGTATGCTTTAAGCCAAGAGTATGATGTTCAACATAAGTCAACCTCGTTTATTTCACTGACTTGCTAAATTCTATAGCATTGTCACTATCCATTCATTCAAATCTTATCTCTATAGAACTCATTAAATGTTACACATTTTGGTTTAATTAATAAGTTCCATACTTTTGTACGCTTCGTTCTATCAAATGTTTGCATTTAATTCAGAGTTTGAATTTGATTATCTTCCTTTTAATGAATTCATCATTTTGATGTCATTGATCTTATCATTCTTATTTGTGTTGTATGTTAACTAATATTTGTATTTGATTATTTATTTTGCTTAAAGGCTGTCAGGTATTTGTACATCAATTCAGTCGAGAATCTACAATTTGAAAAAATTGTCCAGCATCACGAACAATCCTAACCCTCTTATTAACACAAACTTTGGTCCTCCTCCAACACAAACTATACCTCTCCATCCAGCCCCAACTCATACACTCCATCAACAGATTCTTTCAGCACGCACTCATCTTGGCACTTTGCAAAACATGGTAACGTCTGGAGACGAGCACACCAAGCTCATGGCACTATAGAAAAAGCTAAATGATTTGGAGAAGATTGTGGATGAGAAATTACGCTCTAGAAATATTTCAGATCTAAGGTATAAAAAGTTATGTCTGCATCCAAGTGCTAAGCTTCCACTGGGATACAAGATCCCAAAATTCAATATCTTCGATGGGCATGGAGACCCAATAGAGCACCTGAAGGACTATTGTGGCAGATTTGTCGGAATTGGACATGATAAAATCCTTTTAATGAGATTATTTACGCAAAGTCTATCAGGAATAGCATTCACTTGGTATGTCAAGCAAGACTTCAACAACTAGCATACATGGGAGGATATGGCTCAAGATTTTGTAGAGCAGTACAAGTTTAACACCAAGGTTGATCCGACATTTCTGGATTTACTCAAAGTAAGAAAGATGGCTCACGAATCTTTTGAGGAATACGTGATATGATGGAGGAGGGAAGCTTCCAAGATACGTCATTCACTAACTGAAGAAGAAATAGTCCAATTTTTCATTAAGTCACTAGATGGTATCTACCATAAATACTTGTATTTCACAGTCATTCATAGTGTTGCAAGTCTAATTCGAATTGAAAAAGAATTGGAATATGGCATTCAAACATGGAGAATTATCGATATAGCCACAACGCAGACGAGTCCTGAAGCACCAGAAAGTCCTCTGAATAAAAAGAAAAAAAGGTATCTCAACCACTATACCTCCACCACGACATCATCAAGATACACAACAGGTACACGCCATCATTGACTCTTGCAATGTGTGGAGTTCTCAACACCAAGTTTATCAGACATCATTTGATTTTAGCTAACATGATTCTCGATACCAGGA
Organism: Datura stramonium; assembly: GCA_018107945.1. Lineage (NCBI taxonomy): Eukaryota > Viridiplantae > Streptophyta > Magnoliopsida > Solanales > Solanaceae > Datura > Datura stramonium. The sequence goes on from JACEIK010009534.1 coordinate 48,825, forward strand.
TCACCCGGTGCTATCCAATTTTTGTCAATTAAAAGAAGTGAGGTCTCGCACATTTACCCCTCTAACCAAACCTTTGACAAACATATTTGAAAGGTTGAAGGACCAAGGAATTTTAAAACCAAGGGGCGGATGGATTCTCAAATATCTGTCCCCAAATTTCGATCCTTCCAAGAGATATGCATACCATTCAAATATTCAAGACCATGATACTGAAGAATGTGCAGCACTAAGGTACAAGATTCAAGATTTGATTGAGAAGAGAAAAATAATAATGCATCGAGGGCCAATAAACTACAACTACATCAGTCCTAGAGTAATCATTGTCCAAGTTGATCCGACAAAGATGGTTCCACAACAAGCACAAAAGAAACTGACAAAGACGAGACTATCATAAGTAAAGTACCTTCTTTCTCCACTTTCCCGCTCCTTAATTTTTTCGGCTTTATTCATTTCTTTGTAATCATGAACTATGTTTGACCTGATTCCCATTTCGGATATGTAGGCAACCCACTATTGGATTCAATATCAATCAAATAAAATTTTGCTTTTCCCTATAGAAAAATCAAATATTTTGATCATATCCAAACATGAAATCCACGACAGTTTAGTTCGACCCTTAAAAGACAAATGGGGATTTAAAACTGGATCTTGATGTTCAAATGTAAGACAACCGTTTCCTTTTGAACTGATAATCTTCTTTGATAAACAGAAATACAACAGTCAAATTGGGGCAGAATTTTTAAGGTTTCTTTAAAAATTCCACAAACAGGCAATGATGAGATGTGCAAAGTATTTTGCGTTTTAAACTAGGGCAGAAATTTTTGAGGATTCCTAAAAATTTCACCAAGATAAATTGCAAAACCTATAGAGGTCGAAACAACGACAAGAAGCAAAGGACATGCAAAGGTACGTACCAACCTTGCCTTTTAAAAAACTTTCATTTTCTGTAATTGCAGGAATGATAGACACAATGCCGAAAATATTCTCATAATGGAAAACGACCAATACTTGATCTCTCAAATTCGACGCATATCACAATATTTTTATACTAGACTCCTATCATGATACTTTCAGATAATTATTCAAGTTATTATTATGCCGCCATCCTCTACTACTATTGTGTTATCAGGCCCGTATTATGCTACTATTCGAGTTATTATGCTGTATCATATTTTCATTGTGTTATTCCATCAGGCGCGTAATATGCTATTGTCAAGCTGCTATCGTGTTATTATGCCACTATTTTGCTGTTATAATTCTATTAGGCCCGTATTATGCTACCATCAAGTTTTCATCATGTTATTATTAGGTCACTATCTTGCTACTATTATGTTATTCAATCAGACTCATATTAAGTTACCTTCAAGCTGCTACCGTGTTATTATATCACTATCTGCTACTATTATGCTATTCAATCAGGCTCGTATTATGCTACCGTCCAGCTCCTATCATATTATTATTATGCCACTGTTCAAATCAGGCTCGTATTATGTTACTATAATGTTATTCAATTAGGTTTGTATTATATTGCGCTCAGTTATTATTTTGCCATTACAATTGTGTTTGTCCACCCTACAATTGGACATTCGGGCTAGTCTACCCTAAAATGGGACAATTGGGTTAGTCCGCCCTAAAATAGGACAATTGGGTTTGTCCTCCCTAAAATAGGACAATTGGGATAGTCTACCCTATAAATGAATAATTGAGCCCATGATTTATATTTTTGAGCCTGTGATTTATAAATTGAGCTCGTGATTTATATTTTGAGCCGGTGACTTAT
>JACEIK010009535.1:22407-49915 GCA_018107945.1 Datura stramonium
GATTGGACGAAGATGGGATGAAGCTTTCCCCATATCAGGATGATCAGCATTACAGTACAGATTACCCTGTTGTGCGCATGCGCCCAGGGAACAGATTCAGTTACAGTTACAGATACAGTATAGGAGTCCTCCAGACTCAGACACGGTTATTTATATCGGAGGCTATGGCCTGAGCCGGAGACCCAGGGGGCCGGCAGAGGTGCTCATAGTTAGCAGATGAGTGGAGTGACTTATTATTGGTTGGTTTTGACCCGGGTAGGGGTATATAGATTGTTTGCTTGGTTGGCACCATCCGACTTATGGGGGTTGGTATTGGTGTTTGCTTGCTATATATATGTATTTACATGTTATATATTAGTTAATAGATAGCAGACCGCCGCGTCGACAGGTACGCTCCTGCCCTATCACCACACAGAAAAGCCTGATTCAGTTCATATCAGTCCTTACAGATTCAGTTATCTCCTGTTATTCAGAATTGCTAGTTATGTTATTTGTATTCAGTTGTATTTAGTTGCTTTGCATACTCTGTACCAGCGGTATTGACGCCCATTGGGGCGCTGCATTACTTGCCTGCAGGTACTCATAGACGAGGAGGCGATCCCTCGTGCTTCCACCCAGCTATAGAGTCATCAGCTCCTATCATCTGGAGCTTGATATTCAGAGGTGTAGTTTATTTTCTTTAGTTGTACAGTATGGGTAGGCCGGGGCCCTGTTCCAATCATTTTTTATCAGTACTCATAGAGGCTTGCAGATTGTATATATTTATCTCCCTGTGGTCAGTTGTGCCTGTCGTGTGAGGCCGTGCATTTTGTTATAGTTGTTTAGCTTTTCTGTTTATGTTGACCGTGTGGGGCCATAGTCTGTTAGTAGTGGTGACCTTGCCGGTCACGTAGTTATACAGTATTTCTTATGTTGAGTCACAGATGACTAGACAGCATGGTGGCCTTGTTAGCCCGCATAGGTTCCCCGTTATAAGTATGTTTCTGGTTAGCTGTCATTACATTTGCAGGTGGCTATAGGCCCAGTCGGTCGGAGGTTGTATTTAAAGCCGTTATATAGCCCTTTGTTTCCAAAAATCTGAGATAGAGCTAGCCAGGCACCAGATGTGCTTAGGATCACCATTTAGCAGTCCAGGTCCTACTAGGGCACCAGGTGCCAGTCATACCCCTCAAGGCGGGGCGTGACAATATCCATGTATAGAAATAGGAGATTCATGCATTTGTATTAAAACCCCATAGATTAGACATAGAATTTCATACTTTAGAGAGGGATTGGCATGGGTGTGAAGGGAATCACCCATTCATGACCCTACATACCTGTTAGTAGCTGATTCTAACACTTCTTTAGATGCCCAATAGGAAATTGAGAAGAAATTGATAAATGCTAAGCTTGATCACCCTCTCAATTCTTATACCTTGTATGCGTGAATGAATGAGGCCTAAAATGAACTCAACCCCTTTAAAAGTCACTATTCATAACTCAAAATGTCATAGTTTAGGCCTTTGGAACTTAGAAATTACAAAAATGCCCTTACTAAATTAACAGAAAATAACTGCCAGGTGGTCCTAATAGGGGACCTAAATTTATGGGTCTAATCCCCTCATGTTCTAAAGTATGTTTTAAGTCTAATGGGAAGATTTTATCCTCAATTTGATTACAAATTCATGATTTCAAGTTATTAGAAATTATGATGTATTATACATGTATTATGAAAAGTCAAGCTTATGATCCATAATTTCAAGTATGATGAGATATCCGGTATGTATGAATGTTTAAGAACTCTCAACTTATCAATCCATGATTTTGGCTTATGAAATCTATTTCAAGTATGCATGATTTTATGATTTGAGCAATACCATGCATGTTAAGTATGTTATTTATTATTTAGCCAAGGCTAATAAGATGAGTTTATCAAATGGTTTGAAGTCAAGACTCCCAATGTAGCTTATGATATGATATGGAGTCAAGACTTTCAATGTTCAGGTTCAAGATATGTATGATATTATGATTTCAGCTTCGTTGAAAAATAATTTGAGTACTATGCATATTTTGGACCTATTAAGAGAGTTTTCCCCCACCCCAAGAGGCTCAGCTTGATACCGATATCATGGTTTAGCATCATTAGCCTTGGCAAGGTTTTGGATGACTCTGCCCACTTGAGTGTGATAGTCAGGACATAACGTAAGCTCTATCATGATGGTTTTGGTTATGATGAGTCTCCCATTGTTCCTCATAATTTTAATTACGCATGTTCATGATCTATGATATTATGTTTCACTGTAGATTTAAAATAATGATCAATTTTATGAGTTTTTACTTATGATTTCAGCTATGACAAATCATATGATTCCTATTTCTAAATCTTAGGTCACTATGTTCAGTTATGATAACCAGCTTATTATTATGTATATCTCATATACAGTTTTCAGCATGTAGTCCTTACTCTCATGATCTTTTGATTTATATGCATGAGTTCAACTAATGTTTTACTAAGCATGTTTTACTTACCTTACATACTCAATACATTTCAAGTACTCACTGCATACTCTATATTATATAGTCTCATTATATAGGTTTGGGTGATCCAGCTCAATCTCGTTGGTAGCTGCGCCCATCTTCGTCCAATTTAGTATCTTCTTTAGGTGAATCCTCATCATCCGAGGACATCTATTAGTTTAGATTTGTTATGGCAGTTTAGTTTCATACTTAGGGTTAGCTGGGGGTGTCACAACCCGAACAGAGACCCGGATAGCGACATGGGACAAGGGACCCCGAGAGACCCCAAGTCGACCCATGGCATAAGCATACACCTAACCCAATCAACAACTAGAAGAATCAACATAATAAACTTAGCAGAAGTCTAACTCAACCATAACATTGGATTACATCATCCAATGCTGAATAAATACATAAGTCTAAAAATCCTCTAAACATGATGAGTTGATGGGACAAGACTCCCAACTAACTCAACAATACTGAAACTGAAATACATAAGAAAAACTGAAAGTCTAGCCCTCGAAAGATGAGGACTCACCAGCAAGCACACACTAACTCCGATAAGCTAACTAAGGGTGAGGCTGAACCTGAGAGTTGGGTCCTGTATCATGAAATGATACAACATAGAAAGCATGCGTTCAGTATGTGGAATGTGCCGAGTATGCACGGTAAGTAAGAACCTCTTAAGTAAAGAAAATCATTTAAAACATTTCATAGTATAACATAATCTTTAAGAATCCGAGAGGACGACTTGCATGCATTCATTCTGAAATCATGATCTTTTCATAATATGACAATACATAGCTTTATAACATCAAACTGACTTGAATGACTCCAAGCTAAAATATGACATTTATAGAAAGTTGAACATTGAGTCAAACCTTGCTTTTAAAACATGCAGGTGTATATAATAATCATGAATAAGGAATATGCATAACTATATTATGAGGAATACTGGGAGACTCGTCACTTAACCGACATACCACGATAGAGCTTACGTGGTCCCAACTATCACACTCAAGTGGGTAGAGTCACCCAAAGCCTTGTTAGGGCTAAGGAAGATACCATGATATTGATATCAAGATCAGGGCCCAATTAGGCCAGGGGATAGCTCACAAGGGAGGTCCCAATATAATATATAATAGTGTAAACCTACGTTGGCATGTAGTTCTGGGGCATAGGGCGATCGACCCTTAGCCTGCTCGGTGCTATACTCTTCTCCCAAAACATGCATATGATCTACATCATCTTATAACGAAGCTCAACATTATCTATTGACAAAGCTCAATAATGAAGTACATCTCAAAAATGAAATCATGCATAGGCTCGACATCGAGTAATAACGAAGCTCAACATTGTCTATTGACAAAGCTCAATAACAAAATACATCTCAATTATGAAGTCATGTATATGGGGAGCTTTAGTTCAAAACATACCACAAGCTCAAAGATAATTGGGAATCTTTGCTCCAAAACCATGTGGTAAGCTTACTTTATAGACACTACATCATACATACATGACATAAGGGATTCGCCCAAAACTTTATCATGCTTGGATCTATTCAATTCATTTTGAAAATACTATCATAATCATGGTTATATTTGAAACATGCTTGTCGTCATCATCTATCATCATCATCATACATTCATCACCATTCTCTTATTTTAGGAACTTCTTATCAATGGGCCTTAAATTTGATAAAACTTAAAAACATAACTTTTGATTGAAAACAATTTAAAATATACCCATACTTTATAATTCAATCATGGAAACACAATTTAATCATACCCATGTATAGAAATTGAAGATTCATGCATTTGGGTAAAAACCCCATAACTTGATCATAGGAAATTCTCATACTTAAAAATTAGGCATGGGTGTGGAAGGAAACACCCACTCATAACCCTACATACCTGGAAGGGATTGATTCCACCACTTCTCTGATTGCCCAAGATGAAATTTGGATGGAAACATTGGAACTTAGATCACCTCCTCAACCTGTCAAGTTTGCATGCATGGAAGAAAATAACTTAGAATAGGTTTTCCCCTCCTAAAACCAACTAGAACGAGCCTTAAATGACATAGCATAGGGCCTTAGGATGTGGAAATAATGAAAATACCCTTACTGATTACATAGAAATTTCTTCACTAGAAGAACCAACGGACGCTCCAATGGGTCATTGGAGGATACCACAACCCATGGTAATGATCCATGCTATACACTGTACAGTCTTGGTCTGAGCTCAAACTGCGACTAGAAACAACGAGTCATCATTACTTACAACGGGTCGTTCAACCGACCGATATTTCCTTCGGCAATTTTGACACCTCCTCAAACAACGATCCTCACCACGACTCGTTACACCCACCAATGATTCGTGGTCTAATTATGTCGAATACATTGGACATTTCACCATCCAAACAACGGCTTCTAACCACGGTTTGTGGTAACTCACAACGGGTTGTGGGTTGACCCATGACATCCCAGAACTCAAGTACATCTCCTACTATGACTTCAAATGATGACTCATTTTTTCCCACAACGAGTCATTGAATCATTCGTTGCTTCCACTGCCCCTAGACCAGAGACTTTCCACGACTCGTCCCAATGGGTCATTGGTTGGACCAACAATCCGTAGGATCACCCGTTCTGCAATAAAATTTTTCCAGTTCAACAGTTTTCAACTTTTAACCATGGATCTACTCTTAGGCACTTCTAGGGTATTATAGGGGGCTTGTCCCAGAAACTCATCAGATTGTAAAGGCTTTTCAGACATAGACTAGTATGTTCATCTTTGAGATTCTATGTTGTGATGTTATTGTTTGATATACGCTTTATGATATTCAGTTTTCTACTTATTCATGTTCAGGCTATTTTCCACTTTCTTATGCCTTAAATTCATTCTATGAATTTGATTTCTCCCAAATTACACCTCGCAATTGAGATATAAGCGGTCGATTGTCAAATATAGAACCCAACAAAGGTTAAGGTTGATCCCACAGGGAATATGGTAAGAACTTAAGTTAATGCAAATAACTATTACTATTGATTTACTTATTTCTAAAAGGGAGAAAATAGAATAATAAACAAAGTAAAATTGCTGAATGCTAAAATTAAATTCGGTTTGTATTCAATTAATAATTTGACTAGGATTGTGTTCCCCAAGATTTCATAACCACAAGGCTTATACACTAGTGATCTATTTTGGTGTTCAACATGACATATTGGTAAGTTAGGTTCACCTAAATGGTTGGTCCCCTATCTAGATTATTTTCACGACACAACTTTGTCCGTATATGGGTGTAGTTTAGTTAACCCTTACCCTTAATATCAGGTTATCTATCCCTTGACAAGTTCAAGCTATTAGATGAGGGTTGATAGCCTCAAATCTCCGTTGTTAATCCTTTTTCCCATTCTTTACCTCCTTGCTCTGGTAAGTAATAATAAGRCAAGTCCTAATGTTTGCAACCATTAAGAATCAATTAAAATGAAGGGAAAAACAATACATGCATAAAACCYCGTTCAAGAATCACTAAGTGTTTTTACCTATGTGTGTTAATTTATCTTGGTTCCAACAAACCTAGTTTATGGGTTTAGCTACTCATGCTTATATTATCGCAATCACAAAATATTGAATAAATCATAATTTCAACTTATAAATTTTCGTAGAATAAAAACCACGTAGATTGAATAACAACTCCATAATAGATGCATAAAAATTCAATGTTGCTTTTGTTTCTTGAATCAAGAACAGTTGATCAACACCAAAATTATAGTTGAAAACTAATAAAGTCGGCACTCTCAATTACTCTAGAATTCACTAAAATATCATTCTCTAACTGTCAGGAAATTTGTCCTTCAAAAATAACCCTAAACTATGTATTTATAGTTCCAAGAAATCCTTTTCCTAATTAAAACTGGAAATCAGGTCGGTAGTGGCAACAGGCATGGTGACGATTCATTTGTCCCTCTAATGAGTCGTTCCTTGCTTAAAACAGTCGTCCTCAGCAATGTACACAATCCTGGCAATGGGTCACCTAATGAATCATCGTTCCTTAGCATGAGTCATTAGGTCTCTCATGGTCTAGTTCCTCAGAAAGTCCATTGCTCTTCACAGATGGTTCCAGTAGCCTGCCAATGAGTCGTTCCATTTCATGATGACTCGTTATGTCTGTCGTCAACTTCACTAACCGCTTTGTTGAAGTTTTCTCTTCGAATCCTAATGATTGACCTCACAAGTCGTTATCAGGTGCAACGAGTCATTCCTCCAACTCGTCAAGTACACTGCCTTGCTTCTTCAAAAATCCATCTTTTGCCCTATGCCTTTAACATCGGGTCGTGCCTCCTGCCTACGACTCGTTATCTGCCTGGCAGTCACCTTTTCAGTTATTTTCAGCATTAATTCGACCTGCAACATTAAGCACAAGACACATAATACCTATATAAACATACCTGGAATGTGCATAATTTCTTGGTTTTAAGCGTCGAAGTGTCGTAAAATCATGGCACATCAACACCCTCAACCTATAATTTTGCATGTCCTCAGGCAAAAATAAAATAAAACAAAACAAACTAAACTACTTTGACGCTTCAATCAAAATAACTCTAGGAAACTTACAGCAGTCACAATTTCATATCAAAATCAAATTTTCTAACATCTCCCTCATTGTATCAACTCAAAACACTATGCATATTCAAAATTTCCTACCATAACACAAAGGAATCAAAATATGGCAAAATAATGTTACCTGCAACCCCGCACATAAATCTATAACACTGCCTAGAGAATTTGCAGACGATGTTGTTGACCAAATGTTCTCACCTCAAAGAAGTCCCACACTCACACATGTGTATATGATTAACTCAATATATTTCTCTTGGGACTAGGTAAGATCCACTCACTCTCACAAAGAAATTTGAACTACGTGCATACAGGTACCAAAGGCTTGCCTTTACTTTCAATACCTTGATTTTCGGATAAGTAGCTAGGATCACTATAGCACTTTCTAGGCTTGTAACAAAATCTCGGGATTGGGTATGGTATATATGGATTTAGTAGCTCAAGCCTCCTTGGCACTATGCCTTTTTTGATTCCACTTTTCACCTTTATGTGTATTTTCTCCCTTTTTCCCTATTTCTTCTTTTCCTTTTATTTGGTTTAGCCCGCTACGGTAGTTCTTTTTATTCAACACTTGTGATAACGGAACCCGCTCTTTTCCTATTTCATTACCCAACATTCTTTCTACCCGACTCTTCTTATCACCCCTATAATAGCCACCTCAACTTGGCGATTTTCCTGAGTTGTAGTTCACAATGTCAAGGAGGGACCAGGTCCATAAAAGGTTTATTCATAATAAGCGGAGTAGGTGAATTGGTGTAAACAAAAGAAAGGTCAATGTAAGCTCAAACATTTAGATCAAAGGATTTTTATTCACTTTTGATTGATCTTTTAGGCTAAAGTGGACTCATAAATCAAAAATGGCCTATAATCCTTTCCTGGTTTCCTATATCCTCTATCCTAGATTCTGGTGACCCAGACAAGTTTAGATTGACACACACAATAACTTCAGCTATTAAAGCTCACTCACATATAGCACATGTCAACAGCATCATCACTTGAGCAATCACTAGTTCGGGTACAACCATGCAATGATAAACAAGTTTAGTTTCAATGTCATGCAAAGATTCACAAAAGTCATACTTGTAAACTTTCACATACACATATACAAAATTTTTAGAGGGGCATCAAATTATCAAACAACAGTTATTTTCAACAATTTCAGTTCTTGATTGTTTTGGTTTAAATAGATTCTTCCAATGACAAAAAAACATAAAACAAAATCCTAAACATGTGGGACTACACTAGATATGGAACACTAGGGAAAAGATATCGCGAAAAACCCTCTCGAGTTATGTTCGGCAACACGAGTGCACGGTATCCCTCCCCACCTCGTCAAGAAGCATGTGTCATCTCGTAGCATATATATACCAAACAAAAACTAAGCCAAACAAAAACTAAGGAAATAGGGAACATACCTGTGCGACCTAGGTGTCAGCTACCTGGTCAGTGGAGGGTGTAGATACGCCTCCAATGTCATCTCCAATATTACCGGCTTGAACCGGTGCATTCTCAGACCCAACAAAGCTCGTTCCTTCTCCACGAACTCTCGCTGCCTCAGTATTGACTCTTTGTTGAGCCTCCTCTATTGATTTATGCATTGCTCTCTCCATCTCACTCTGCTCCCATTTTTGTTGACGGAGCAGAGAAACATCATCATCAACACTTGCCTTCTCACGAGGCCTCTTCCCCTTATCATGTGCCACCAGCTCCTCCGTGATAAATTCAAAAATTGGTGACAATTCTTCTTCAAACTCGTCCTCTAGCATGGGAAGTACCGGTGGAGGTACTATAGCAATCTGTTAGGCGGCCAAGTCCCGCACCTCGGATTGTAACGCTCCTATCTCTGAGTACCATTGGGATAACTCCTGTGCCTGTAACTATGCAAGGTGCTCATCCATCCTTCTCTCAAAAGCATGCAATCACCCATGCACTGAACTGGATAGTGTCTCCAACTCCTTTAACACCCACGGCTTAACCTTCTCCATCAAGACTTTGACCTATAGAGTCGTGTGTGCCTGCTACTTCTTGGCCTTAACTAGACGCCTAGCCATATCAACCAAAAACTCTTGTGAAACCGTGACTAGGCCGGCTGTGGTGGCTCGTGGAGATTCAACTGTGGTCTTGGGGCTACTATAGTAGATGAAGACTCAAGAACATCGGTAGGTATGGAGGTATCCACTGCATTTGTAGCCTCAGCCTGGATACCTGTCTCTCTGCCCTTCATAGGCTTTGCTGCCAACTCAGCGAACTGTATTGCATCAGTCTGCATCCCGCTGCCAAAATCCTCTGCTAATATTGTCACTCCCGCAGAGCTGCCTGAGTCCTCTCCCTCAATACCGGGTTTGTATCATCTTAAATAAATCTGATATCGATAATCTTCTAAACCACTACTCTCTGGTCAACTAATGACAATACTGGTACCTTTGACTCCTGACAGAGTCTATCAATCAAACATGGAAATGGAATGGTAGTGTTGTCATTGATTGCCCGCTCTCGAATCTCCTATGCAGTATATCGCGGGAAGTTGATGGCATACCCCTCCATTATGCTAGCTACCAAAGCTTATCTGTCAGGTGAAAGGATATTGTCATTGCTGGTTGGTACCAGCCTGTGCCGCACTAGTGACCACCAAAACTTTGCCTGAAAATTAAATGTGACCTTCTATCTCTGCGACTTTGTACCATGCAGCCATTGTACCTCTGGGAGCCATTGTACTTGTGGAATCAATGTTAGTGTGCAAGATGAGATGAAACAGAAAATATTTCTGGGTTGGTCCCCAATGGTCCTGAGTCGTTGCCACTAGCAACGACTCGTGAGGTCACTTGTCGTCTCAAACTGGAATTCCTTCATGTTGGTCCAGTGTACTTGACGACTGGTCCGAACGAGTCGTTGCCAAATGCAATGAGTCATTAGGTTGGTCATTAAGTGCATTGCCTCATTAGCTTAATTTTTCACTCAGGACGAGCTACACAACGAGTCATTTGGTGATCCAACAACTCGTGATGTAGCTCGTGCTCAAGAGTTTCAATTTGCACGATGCAACTTCATCTTCTTTCTAACTTTCAATTCCACAAGCACAGAGATCATCACATTCTAAAGTCAACCCAGGTAAAATACGAACAAAATTTAAATCTTCCGAGGGTTTATGTTCATCAAGAGGGACAAATATTCACATTGTTAATCGAAATAAATTCAAGCTCAACATGGGCCTTAACAATTCTTTTTTAAATGCAAAAATATTTGGAATTTTCATAGGAAGATGTACTCACAATATTTTTTATCATAGATGGAGTGTGCGATCAGTTGTGTGCTTGAGTGACTGGGCGTGCAAGGTTAAAATCTTGTCGATGAGTTTTGAGTGAATAATAATAATAATAAGAAGAAGAAGAAGAAGAAGAGGGAACTTTGAAGTCTTGTATGGGTTTAACTTTAATGGGGAGAGTATACATGAAATCGGGTTTTGTGGGTTTAATTTGAAATTTTCCCAAATTCCGGTCGGGTTAGGTTAACTTACCTTGGACCTAATGAGTCAAGTAATGACCCATGGTGTCACCCAATGAGTCGTTGCCTAAGTTGTGGTCCTAGGCCTGTTGTAGTTTCAAGATGGGTCTTAACGACTCATTTGGTCTCCCAACGATTCGTTGAGTGAGACGTTATCACCCTTTTTCTTTTAATTCAGACTTTGATCCAATGTACCTGATGGGGGACCCAACGATTCGTTCCTTGGATAAACGACTCATTATGTCGCCCATTTCTCCCATGTTTTCTAAGTTCTCTTCACGGATTGATTGAACGAGTCGTTAAGTCAGACGATGACTCATTTTGTGATTTTTCTACACTGGAACTGCAGTTCTAATTTTTGGTTCCAACTTCTGCTTTTCCATCTTAGTCACCTGCACCCATCAACAAATGTTAACACTAACTTTTTCTTACATTTACAACTTAGGTTGCCTCCCAAGAAGTGCTTGATTTAACGTCGCGGCACGACGTGGGTGTTTTGGCTACTCATACTTCACCAAAACACCTCCATGGGTTGCCTCCCATGCAGCGCTTGATATAACGTTATGGCACGACACAAGTCTCTTGACTACTCAGAATTCATCAATTGACTTTTCTCCATCCTCCAATGCGGAAATTATGCTAAATTCCTTAGGTTGTTTCATGGTTCAGCTAATGTTAAAGGTCACCTTCTCTTTGTTCAACCTGAATTTCAACTGGTCTGCCTCCACATCTACTATGTTGCAAGGAATGGTCGCCCCAAAATGATGGGGACCTCATAATTGACTTCGCAATCCAAAATCACGAAGTCTATTGGGAATATGAATTTGTCCACTTTGACCAGTACATCAAACAACATCCTCACCGGCTTTTTAACCATTCTATCAGCCATCAATAGCTGCATCGATTCGGTGTGGGGGTTCCCAAGCCTAACTTTTTAAACACTGCTAGCGGTATCAGATTTATGCTAGCTTCCAAGTCACAAAGCGCCCTTACAAACTCAACATCCCCAATGGTGCAAGGTATAGTAAATGCACTTGGTCCTTCCTTCTTCTGTGCTAGGACCCATGTAGTTATGGCACCACAGTCGTGAAAATTATCGACAGGTTTCAAACTTACTGTCCTTTTTCTGGTGACGAGGTCCTTCATGAATTTGGCATATCCGAACATTTTATCAAGTGCCTCAACTAATGGGATGTTCACCGACATCTGCTTGAGAATAGATATGAACTCTTGATATTTCGCATCTTCAGCTTTCCTCTTCAAGTGTTGGGGATAAGGAGGAGGAGGTATAGGGATTGCTGTTAATTTTTGTTGTGCCTCCTTCTCCTTTCCATGGGCATCTCCTTGATCCTTTGCACTACTTTGAGTATTTTACCCATCTGAGTCCCCAACCAAAGATGGGTTTTCAAAATCCACTACACTATCATCATTTATCAACACGGGCTTGTCTGACTCTTTAACTACAATTGGCCTTGGGGGATCAATTGTGGCCTTCCCGCTTCTAGTAATGACCACCATGTAGTGACTGTCATTTTTTGGATTTTGCACAGTTTTGTTGGAAAGTGTGCCTTTTTGCCTCTGATTTCAATAGACATCTGACTCATCTGCTACTCAATCTTCCTGATCTCCATGGCATGAGACTCCACTTTTTGATTTAACCCTTATATCAGCTCGGAGCTCCTTAAAGTGGTTGTCGGTTGTCTCTATCTGCTTGAGAACTTTGGAAAACATATATTCAATACTTGAACCGTTGGACTCTGGCTCACGATTTCTCAGTGGAACATACAAACTGCCTCTGTCATTTTTGAACTCTTTGCGCTTCTTCCAATCCCCATTGTCTCAGTATTCGCCCCGGTTGTAATTATTATCCTTATAGAATTTCCGACCTTGGTTACCTTGACCTTGACTCCAAGAGTCTTGTTTAGACCCTTGGGTGATGGTCCGGAAACCCACCCTCTGATCACAAATAGTTGACCTCTTCTTGAGACTCAGATTCGCAACCATCATTTCTCGTGGCTTTGCCCTGAGAACCTACAGCATTTACCTTTACTACTCCAACTCCCATCAAGTGCTTAAAAAGCAACCCCATGGTGGTATTTATCTCTGCGATATCTTGATCACGCTCTTCATCTCTTCTCTTCTATTTAGCAAACATACCAACTGCATAAGAACCAGCCGGAACCTCTCACTCTCTAGTGTGCCAAGCTCTATTAGTTTTGGTGATCCTGTCTAGCATCTCTGCAGCCTCTGCATAGGTTTGACTCATAAAAGTTCCTCCGGATATGGTATCATTAACCACCTTAGTGTTGGCATTCAGAGACCTATAAAAGATCTCCAATAGTGTATCATCCGAAATTCTGTGATTTGCACCTTTTTTAGCTTTTTTTTTAAACGCAGCTAGGTCTCATGGAGTGCCTCAGAATTTAGTTGTTTGAAGTTATAAATCTCATCCTTCAACTTCAATGCTTTGGATGGTGGGAACAACCTTTCAACAAAATCTCTCTTAAGCTCTCCCTAAGTAGTGATGGAATCATTTGGCAACTCAGCCATCCACATCGTTGCCTCACTCCCTAGAGAGAATGGAAATAACCTCAGTCTTATAGCGTCCTGGCTCAACGCCGGTTGCTTGTATGCATTACATATTCCCATGAAATTTGTCAGGTGAGCATGGGCATCATCAGATACATGACCAGCAAATATTTCCTTCATATTAAGCAGTTGGATCATCGCACTGGTAATGTCAAACTTCACCCCAGCAAGCAAAGGTGGAGGGACTATAGCTCCAGTGGCACCAGCTTCATCTATATCTGCATCATCTTCCTCATCAAAATATCGGTGTCACTGGTGTTCTGGACCTCTGGGTCGTCTAGGTCGTTCAGCCTCTGCAGCTAGACGCTGCTCTTCAGCAACTCTGGCTAACTCACAATCTCTAGCCTGAGCTTGCTCTTCAGCCAACATTCTTGATGTGGGTTGCTCCACGGTTTCTTGCCCTTGTATGTTGGCCATTCTTCTTAGGTTTCTTAAAGTTAGCTCAAGTTCGTGATCAACTGGAACCAGGGGATTTCCTTGGCTTCTAGTTTTGGGCATGCACAAACCTACGACCTGTTAAGCAACCAAAACAAAAAATAAAAAAATAAAAAAGAAATAATAACCAATAGAAAAGTTAACACAACTAACAAAAGCCTTAGTCGTATTCCCCGGCAACGGCGCCAAAATTTGATGTCTCCCAAATTACACCTCGCAATTGAGATATAAGCGGCTGTTTGTCAAATAGAGAACCCAACAAAGGTTGAGGTCGATCCCACAGGGAATATGGTAAGAACTTAAGTTAATGCGAATAACTATTACTATTGGTTTACTTATTTCCGAAAGGGGAAAATATAGAATAATAAACAAAATAAAATTGTTGAATGCTAAAATTAAATTCAGATTGTATTCAATTAAGGATTTGACTAGGATTGTGTTCCCCAAGATTTTATAAGCACAAGGCTTATACACTAGTGACCTATTCCGGTGTTCAACATGCAATATTGGTAAATTAGGTTCACCTAAATGGTGGGTCCCCTATCTAGATGATTTTCACCACGCAACTTGGTCCTATACGGGTGTACTTTAGTTAACCCTTACCCTTAATATCAGGTTATCTATCCCTGGACAAGTTCAAGCTATTAGATGAGGGTTGATAGCCTCAAATCTCCGTTGTTAATCCTTTTTCCCATTCTTTACCTCCTTGCTCTGGTAAGTAATAATAAGRCAAGTCCTAATGTTTGCAACCATTAAGAATCAATTAAAATGAAGGGAAAAACAATACATGCATAAAACCYCGTTCAAGAATCACTAAGTGTTTTTACCTATGTGTGTTAATTTATCTTGGTTCCAACAAACCTAGTTTATGGGTTTAGCTACTCATGCTTATATTATCGCAATCACAAAATATTGAATAAATCATAATTTCAACTTATAAATTTTCGTAGAATAAAAACCACGTAGATTGAATAACAACTCCATAATAGATGCATAAAAATTCAATGTTGCTTTTGTTTCTTGAATCAAGAACAGTTGATCAACACCAAAATTATAGTTGAAAACTAATAAAGTCGGCACTCTCAATTACTCTAGAATTCACTAAAATATCATTCTCTAACTGTCAGGAAATTTGTCCTTCAAAAATAACCCTAAACTATGTATTTATAGTTCCAAGAAATCTTTTTCCTAATTAAAACTGGAAACCGGGTCGGCAGTGGCAACGGGCTTGGTGACGATTCGTTTGTCCCTCTGACGAGTCATTCAAAAATCCATCTTTTTCCCTACACCTTCAACAACGGGTCGTGCGTCCTTCCAACAACTTGTTATGTTCTTGGCAGTCACCTTTTCAGTTATTTTCAGCATTAATTTGACCAATTCACTCCCGAACCTATTTTCCTACAACGTTAAGCACAAAACACATAATACTTATATAAACATACCTGGAATGTGCATAATATCTTGGTTTTAAGCGTTGAAAGTGGCGTAAAATCACGGCACATCAGAATGTACCATGGGTTAGCTTGGAGCCATTCATAGTTCTAGGCTTCGTAGTTTGATCCGGAGTCTCAGCTCGGGTCATGACACTCTTATTCTTAATTTTCAAAATGCGTCAGACTATCTTTGGATAAAAAATTCTAAAGGTCTCACAACAAAAAGGAAATAGGCATCTTTTGTGGCTAAGAAGAAAATTATGGCTTATGGCTCAAAGGGTTTAACTAGAGATAGTGTGAAGGAAGGTATAACAACAATGGAAAAAATGTATTTTTTTTCCAAGAAATGCCTTAATCACATCTTACTTTATTGGAACTAGCTATCTTTTGCACACTTAAGCAAGTTCTAGATTCTATAATATGTACAAAACACTATGATTAAAGCTCACCTCTCATGGTATCATGATTTTAGTCGGTTTCCTATGGCTACATATCCACTTAATCAAATTCAATGAGACTATCATTATTAAGCCCTCAGATTATTTTTCTTTTAATCAAATTAAAGAACCTATGTGTCTCTCATAGATTTCTACTTCTTATGCATTCAAGATGACCCCTTCATTGTCTCTAACTTAGCTTCTAAGTGGAATATCATAGAGCACACAAGTAGTAGTTTTTATTCCATCCTTAAAAATTTTAAAAAGTTATGACTAATTTTTCCTTAAGGCAGTTGTCATCAATCCATCATTGAAAAGGGTCACTACCTCTATGGAGAAACTAGAAAAAAAATGACTCTCAATTAACAAAACAAAACTAAGTAGAGACGATCACATAACAAGCAATAAGGCTTCATCAGTGTTCAAGTCTTCACCATTACTAGCTATTACAGACCATGATTTTATCAATCACAAATCAGCTACCAACATAGAGAATGATAACTAATTCTACAACCCACTACAAATTTAGCAAAAAGAAGGAATAAATAGGAAATCTATTTCCTCCACCCTACACTTAAACAGTGCACTGTCCTTTGTGCATACATAATCATATCAAGTAAGGAGAGAAAAAGAACTTCTTGGGACTCTAAGCATAGTTGTCATCATCAGAATTATACTCCTAATCATCATCATCCTCACCATCAACCTGCATGACTCCTGTCAACATTAGTTTATGAATAACAAGGCTAGCTAATTAGGTGTAATAGGAACAAGATCACTCCACACTTAATTCACCAGCATAGTTGTGAGAATTTTTCAAATAAGGTACTCAGACTTCCCCCATCATCATATCAAATCTCATCAACCCACATTATTCACTAACTTTACACTACAACCATGTTCATGAAATTTCTCACATCTCTCCTATATTCTTTTTCTTTTCAAGCATACCTTACTTTGGACATTCCTTTTACTTTCTCATTTTTTGGTCATAATTCAAAAAACTCACTTGTGGAAGTAGTCACAATAAATTCAAACAACGATCAACATTGATATTTACTACATTCCATAATGAATTACATGAAATTTTGAACAACCCAAGAATCTTCCCATTTAAGACTTTCAAGAACTAAGCACTTTCTTTTTCTACAATCAATGTTTCAACCCACAAATTTCATGAGTTCATATCATCACCCCCTTCACACCCACAACTTAGAATCACTAAATTCAACCAACAACAAGTAACCCAAATAAGGATATAGCATTATTATAGAAGAACTTAAGATATTACAGCTATAGAGACCCACATTGTGAAATTCGAAATTCTCACCAACAATAGTAATTTTTGGGTCTTTTATCTTGGGGAAAAAGGGTGTGGGAGAATGTCTGTAACATTAAATAAAAAAGAGAGAAAAAAATACTTACTTGAATGAAGAGATTGGCTTCACAACTCCTTGGAGAAGACAACAAAGGAGGGAAAAGGAAGGGGGGGCTATGGGTTTTCTGAGAAGAGAGAAAGAATTTTATTGCTTTTTAGTTTTTACTTTTTAATGAGAGAGGATGAATAGGGATTTAAAACAAAGGTGTGAGGCATGATTTTTTTTAGTAATTTTGAGGTCCTTGGGTCAAATATTGACCCATGGGCCAAAAAATTCTCGTCCAACACATACTTGATGCAGCGCGACTCTCACCTCGCCAGACACTTTAAAAAAATAAAAACATTTCTCCATGAGAAGAGTCTGGAGTGACACGCTCCCCAATGCACCAATCTATTTTTTTCCTTTTGGAGTTTAACACCTAGCGCCCGACACCAGGTATTTCACCCTAGACTTAGAATTTTATTCTACTTCTTTCCCTTGCTCTTTCACCTTAAATGCCATGTTTGTCTCTACAAAAACAAAAAATATTAGAAAGATGAGCGGCCTACCATCAAGCACCTTAGTTATAGTCATGGCATGACATTCACGGCTTGCCTCCTGTGTAGTGCCTAATTTAATATTGTGGCACGATGCAAGACTTCTCACTCCTTCACTCAATTGAGATGGTTCGAATCCTGACTTGCTGAGCTTCCATGCAACACATGTTGTTCAACTGCCTACTTATATCCTCCAGGCTATACCATTGGTCTCATTGTAAAGTCCTCATAATGGGGTGGAAACCTTGCCACCTTGAACATATAAAAGACTACCTCTTGCCCATCCATAATCATTGACATCTTGCCCGACTTCACCTTGATCACAGCATCTGAAGTGGCTAAGAATCATCTTTACAAAATGATGGCACATTCTTCGTCAACTTCATAGTCTAAGATTATAAAGTCCACCGAAAATATGAAAGGTCCACTTTAAGGGACCTATCGGCTAACTACAATGTCATTGTGGTAGGGCGTGGCGCACCTAATCCCAAATTTCTGAACAAGGATACAGGCATCAAAATTAATGCTCGCACCCAAGCCACATAATGGTAAACCAGTTTCTTTACTCCCGATGACAACTAGAATAGTGAAGCTCCCAAGATATTTTAGCTTCTTTAAATCTTATTTTTCACTCAAGAACTACACTCTTCCGTAAGAGCCACAGTCTCAAACTCCAAGAGCCTTCTTTTGTTTGCCATGATATCCTTCAAAAACCTGACATATTTTGGAGCCTCCTACAAAAGCTACACCAACAATAGATTCACATGCACCTATTTTAAAACATCAAGAAATTTCGTACAAGATGTGTCCTCCTTCTGCTTCTTGAATCTTTATGGGAATGGAGGAGGTGGTTTAGCTTCCACTACTTTTGGCTTTGCAGTGCTTGACTCACCAACCTCGTACTTAGAACTCACAACTTGCTCTTCCTTTTCTTTATCATTCTTGGGTATCACTTCACCCAGCTCTTTTCTACTATGTAAAGAGATTGCGCTCACATTCTCCTTGGGGTTCTTCTTGGTGTTACTCGAAAGTGCCCCTTGGGGTTTGTTAGTATGTTGAAGGGCCATTTTCCCCATTTTCCTTTCCAACTCATGGATTGATTTCTACATCTCATTAATCACTTGAGTTTGCTGAACCATCTATTGTTTCATCGTATCCTCTAGAGAATTTCCCTGCTACTAACCCTGCAGTCTTTGGAAGTTGTTCTGGGATCTTTAGAAATTCTGGTTCCCTCCTCATGAGGAATTAGCTACATTCTTGTACCCCTGGTTGTAACCATTTCTTGCAAAACCTCCACCAAGACCTTATTGACCTACAAAATAAACAAACTTTGAGTTTAGAGGGAAACCTGAACAAGCATGTCCTTCTCCACACACCTCACATGATGGTGGTGGAGTCTAAACTTGCTGAACCTTATTCACTTGGCTTACAGCTGGTGATAAAAGAAATTAAGAAAAGATAACTAACTAGACATAAAGTGATTGAAATTAGCAGGCACAATGACCTCCGACTCACAAATCAAGAAACACCTAGTTCTTTGGAAGACCTCAAGGGAGATGATCCCCTTGCAATCCTCTTCTCTACACAATTAACAATCCAAAGCTAGACAAAAGTTAAGCAATTTACTACACTCAAAATATTCTTTGTTTAAAATCATGATAATGTAATATGAAAATTAAAAAAACTCCTATTTATACTAAGTAAGGAAAATGAGAGACTACTACAAATATTTCCTTAATAAATAAGGTCCTTGTCTGGATGGTCTTCCTTTATCCTTGAAAATCAAGTTAAGCCAATTTCAGTTCTAGCCACTTTTTTCACTCCTTTGGCCATCTTGTGTTCCTTCTTCTTCCCAAGCTATGATCCAAACATGGAATCCTTGGACATCTCCCATATGCTCTCAAGTTCCTCCTTTTTCATGAAGAGGCCTTGTAGATCTTGGAGCTCCCTTAATTGGCTCCTTGTGAACAGTCTTGAAGGAACATTGATTGCATCATTCTCCCCTTCTTGAAAACAATTTTTCCTCAAATTTGATGGGTCATCATCATGCATCACGATAGAGGAAAGGTCAAACACATTGAATGTCTTGTGCACAGGTAATCCGGAGGGAGATCCACCTTGTAAGCATTTTCATTCAACCTTTCAAGCACTTCAAATGGATGAGCTTTGTCTTTCTTTTGTTGGGAAACCTTGCGAAAATGGACCTAAACCCAATCACTAAGTACAAAGACAACTCTTTTGCGACCCTTGTTGGATTTCTTGGCCATCTCTTGATTTTTCTTCTCAAGTTGGATTCACACCTTCTCATGCAAGGCTTTCATGGTCTCGGCCTTTTTGTTTCCATCTAAACTCAACACATTATCTTGAGAGAAAAGGGTTAGATCAAGGGGGTTAAGGGGGTAAAACCATAAACAAGCACAAACAGAGACATGCTGATAGTACTATAAATCACACGATTATAAGAAAACTCAACTAGAAGCAATTGATCTTCTCAAGATGTGAATTTACCTTTAACCATGGCCTGAAGAATAAAACCTAGAGTCTTATTAACAACCTAGATTTGGCCATTGGTTTGTGGGTGACATTATGTGGAAACAACAATCTAGTACGAAGTCGGCCCTAGAATTCCTTCCAAAAGTGGCTAAGGAACTTTGGGTCCCTATCACTCACTATGGTTTTAGGAATGCCATGTAATTTAACCACGTGTTCGACAAACAAGGATGCATCTTGAGAAGCTTTATCAAATGATCCATCTTTGAAACCCATTCAACAACCACATAAATGTTATTCCTTCTCCTTCTAGTCCTTGGCAATTCCAACACGAAATTCATAGAAATGTCCAGCCAAGGCCTTTGGGTGTGGGAAGAGAGGTATATAAACCATGGGAAAGTAGTCTAGATTAAGCACTACCGCATTCAACATATTGACCACAAATTTTAGCAATATCACTATGCATCTTAGGCCAATAAAATTGTTCTTCAAGAATAACCAAGGTTTTATCAATGCCAAAATGGCCCATCAAACCCCTGTCATGTGCTTCCCTCACAAGGTGTTCCCTCCAAGAGCTCATGGACACACATAGATGCTTCTTTTTGAACAAATAACCATCAAATCTAGGAAAAAGGGTTGGGTTTATGCTTAAGCCCATGGTCCCTTTTCAATGCTTCACAATCTTGATGATTTGAGCAAATTTGGGGTCCTCGGAATATAAAGACTTTAAGCTTTCAAAATCCATCAATATGGAAGTCGAAGTAGTAGCTAAAACATGCTTCCTAGACAAGCCATCTGCCACCATATTATCCTTCCCCTTTTTGTATTGGATTACATAAGGGAAGGTTTCAAAGAATTTAATCCATTTGGCATGCCTCTTTTTCAACTTTCCTTGGGCCTTAAGATATTTCAAGGACTCATGATCGGTCCTAATGACAAACTCTTTAGGCCATAAGTAACGTTGCCAATTACCAAAGGCTCTAATCAAATCATGAAGCTCAAGATATTAGGTGGAATAATTTTAGGTCACACCTTTAAGCTTCTCACTAAAATAAGCAATGGCTTCAAAACTTGCATCAAAAGGGCACCAATTCCCACTTTACTAACATCACATTCTTTAAAAGTCTTATAAAAATTGGGCAATTGCAACAATGGTATAGAGTTAAGCATTTTTTCAAGGTTTCAAATGACTTTGCTTTCTCCTCACCCAAAATAAAAGGCACATCCTTTTGGATAACCTTGGTCAAGGAAGCGGTTGTGGTGTTAAAACCCTTAATGAACCGCCTATAGAAACAAGCCAATCCATGAAAACTATGAACATCACCAATGGATGTAGGAGTTGGCCGATTTCTAATAGCATCTATTTTGGATTCATCAACCCCAATTCCCCTTGAACTCACAACAAAACCAAAGAAAACAAATTCATCAACACCAAAAGAACATTTATCAATATTAGCATAAAGTTGTTCACATCAAAGCACATAAAAAATATATCTCAAGTGATCAACATGTTCATCCATAAATATACAACCACAAATCTACCAATGAAAGGCCTCATCACATGATTCATTAGGCGTACGAAAGTACTAGGAACATTAATAATACCAAAAGGCATCACCAACCTTCATATAGACCAAATTTGTCCTTAAATGCTATTTTCTATTCATCCCTGAATTTCATCCAGATTTGATGGTAACTGCTCCTAAGATCAATCTTGGAGAATATGCAATAACAATTCAATTCATCTAACATGTCATCAAGTCGAGGAATGAGATGGAGATACTTTACTATGATTTTGTTGTCGGCGCGACAATCAACACACATCCTCGAAGTGCCATCTTTCTTTGGCACCAAGATCATCGAAACTACATATGGGTTCATGCTTTCTCTCACTTCCCTTTTTTCAAGGATTGCATCCACTTGCTTTTAAATTTCTTTGGTGTCCACTTGATAGGACCGGTAAGCTAGTTTGTTTGGCAATTGTGACCATAGGATAAAGTCAATTTGATGCTCAATACCCCTCAAGGGAGGAAACCCTTTTGGGAGGTCCAATGGAAATACATCAACATAATCCTACAAAAGACAATAAATAAGACTAGGAAAAGAAGGGGTTAATTTGTTAGTAACCAAAGAATAGTCCCTATACATTATAAGGACCATAGGTTGCCTCTCCTCCAACTACTCCCTAACCTCCTTGATACTTTCCAAGAGAGCCACCTTCTCTTTCGTTGTAGGGTTCACCTCTCTTTCACTCTCCTTTCTGGCACCAGTCTGCTGCTACCCACAACTTCCTTGCATTTCTCCTTCAACTCCTTCATTTTGATGTACATGTCACTTACTTGCAATGGAGTCAAGGGATAGAGAACATGTTAGCGCCCCTTATGTACAAAGGAATACCGATTGGTTCTACCATCATGATAAGTAGCTCTATCATATTGCCAAGGTCGCTCAAGTAGCATATGGAAAGCTTGCATAGGCACCACATCACAAAGAATATCATGTTGGTATGTACCAATCTTGAACTTAATCACAACTTGGCAATGGACCTTGAATTTCCCACACTCACTCAACCATTGAAGTTTATGAGCAGAAGAGTGTTTGGTTGTGGGAAGGAGAAAAAATTCTACAAAAAAATAACTTGCCACATTGGTACAAGTACCACCATCGATAACCAAGGAGCACACATTCCCTTTAATGAGGCATTTAGAATGGAAAGGATTTTCCCTTTAATTGGGGTCATTCATATCCTTAATTAAGATGACATGATGTACTACATAATTTGGTTGCGGAACACCGCAGTGTCATCTTTGGTTGCGGAAGTGAAGGAATGACAATATGAAGATCCTAACCTAGTCCAGCTCAGGAACAGAGTCCAGCGAGGGGAAGTGACAGATTTTTAGGTAACCGAGGATGGGGTGGTGAGATATAGGGATCGCCTCTGTGTTCCAGACATTGTAGGGCTTCGCCAGCAGATTATGGGCAAGGTGCACTATGCCCATTATTCTCTCCATCCAGGTTCAACAAAGATATACCATGATGTAAAAGAGATCTACCGGTGGCCAGGAATGAAAAAGGGGATAGCAGAATTTGTAGCTTAGTGTCCCAATTGCCAACAGGTGAAAGCCGAACATCCAAAACCAGGCGAACTGACTCAGGATATAGCCGTGCCTCTACGGAAATGGGAAGAAGTTAATATGGATTTCGTAGCATGGTTACCTCGCACCAGGCGTATATATGATTCGATCTGGGCAATTGTTCAGGTTGACAAAATCAGCTCACTTTCTGTTAGTGAGGGCTACCTTTTAAGCTGAAGATTATGCTGAATTGTATATTAAAGAAATAGTCAGGTTGCATGGGGTTCCATTGTCAATTATCTCCGATAGAGGGGCGCAGTGTACAGCTATGTTCTGGCAATCGTTTCAGAGAGGCTTGGGGACGCAAGTTAACTTGAGCACAGCCTTCCATCCTCAGACAGACGGGCAGGTAGAACGTACTATCCAGTCGCTCGAGGATATATTACGGGCATGTGTGTTAGATTTTGGAGGTAGCTGGGATGAACATCTACCGCTTATTGAATTCGCCTATAATAACAGTTACCGTTCAGCAATTCAGATGGTGCCTTATGAAGTGTTATATGGGCAGAAGTGCAAATCTCCAGCTGGTTGGTTTGAAGTAGGAGAATCAGCATTAATTGGGCCAGATATTATTCATCAGTCAGAGGAGAAAGTAAAGCTTATCAGGGAATGTTTGCAGAAACTTGGAATTTAATGTGAATGACTGGGTATTACTAAAAGTTTCACCGATGAAGGGTGTGATGAGATTTGGAAAGGAAGGAAAGCTTAGCCCGAGGTTTTTCAGCCTTATCACATTCGCCGAAGAATAGGCCAGGTGGCTTATGAATTGAATTTACCTCTAGAGTTAGAATCCGTTCACCCAGTTTTCCATGTGAAAATCCTGAGGAAATGCATAGGAGATACCTCCCGGATTGTCCCAGTCCAAGATGTTCACGTCACAGAAGAGTTAGCCTATGAAGAAGTTCCAGTAGCCATATTAGACCGGCAGATCTGTAGATTAAGAACTGAAGATGTTGCTTCTGTCAAAGTATTATGGCGTAACAAGAACCAAGAGGAGATGACTTGGTAACACGAAGATGATATGAAAATCAGATATCCTTAGTTGTTTCAGACTTAGTCAGATTACGCAGCCAGAGGTATGTTATTGTTATTTCATAAGTTACAGTATATAGTAGTTGACTCCAGTTTATTGTGTAATGAATGCTATAGTACTGTATGGAGTACCTGTATTGGACTTTTATGCGTTTCAGGGTTTTGGGATAGTCCATAATATAGGGGAGACTCTGCCAAAATTTTTCCAAGGTATGTAGCGGCAAATTAAGATTCTCGCGAGCAGAAGTTAACATTCAAGGACAAATGTTCTTAAGGGGGGGAGGATGTTACACCCCGTAAGTTTCTAGCACTTAGTTTTCCTATTCGCATGTTGGTTAAGAGCTTTAAAATGCCATACGTGCGAGAAAAGGGGTCGGGGATAGGCCATACGAGTGCCAAGTAAGATTTTCGCAAGAGGAGGCCATACCGCGCTGCCCAGAGGGGCAACGTGGCACAGAGGTCCCTCCTCCACGATGGCCAACGTGGCACAGAGCTGGATTGGCGCATTGGCCAGCATGTCATGTTGCCATAGTTCGGGCTCCAAGTATATAAAGGCCCCTCATCTCTTTTTCATGTTATTTTCTGTGAGAACGACCAGAGAACAGAGGAAGATGAAGGGTTACTATAAATTTTCTTCCGATTACCCCGTCAAACACCGTCCAAAGTTAAATTAACTTCGGGTATCAAAGTATAAAGCTGCAGGAAGAATTCCTACGGAGTTAGTTTCGTGAAATTTGTCCGGCGAAGCGTCGTCCCACCGAGTCAAAGCGATTGGAATTACTCCAAACTAGTGTTAATACACTCCCGCCCTAAGGTGAGCATTTCTCCCTTCTAAAATTCCTAGAAATTACGAGTTTTTGACCGTTCTTCAATAAGTCGAAGAATAGGTAGTAGTTATATATATAGTATTGTTTTCCTCCAGTGTAATAATGAAGTTAATTCTATTCCTCTGTGACTATGATTGCAGTTGGGGAGAATAGTTGAAGCCTAGACGAACCTCGCCAATTAATCAATAAACCGGCAGTCGAGGTATGTAAATCCAGTCTCTTTCGGCAAGATAGTTACTCCAGTATAGTAAAACAATATAAATTCCAGTAGAGTATTTAAGAAACAGTATAGTGTGCTTAGTTTGAAATTTAGTAAAGCATGTCAGAAATATTATATCATGTTCAGTATGAGACTCCGTACAGCATGTCAGAGATTATATATTATTATCATATTCAGTATGTATTATATGTAGTTATTACTATTAGTTGAGACTTGATTGTATTGTTTTGAGCTGGATTACCCGTATAGCTTCCGTGACCGCCTCAGGGTTAATAGCTGTGTCGACTCGTCCGCCAGATGGCGAGGATACGTCGCTCTACGGAGTGGCATGCCGTCCGCCAGGGATGAATATGGGATGCCGGTTCCCCATATTCTGATGATCAGCACTATACCACACCCCCTGTCGAGCGCTTGCACCCGGGGTGCATATTTTAGGAGTCCTCCAGACTCAGATACAATTATAGTTAGGGGCCCAACGGGCCCAAGCTGCTTACCCAGGGGATCGGCAAGACGCTTATAGTTACTAGGTGATATGGTATGACCTGGGTAGGGGTAAATAGATTGTGATGATTGCACCTTCTGGCTTATTGGGGCCAGGTAAGGTTTATGTTATGTTATGTTATGTTACGTTATTTTAGTTATTGATAGATAGACAGTAGAACGCCATGTTACCAGGTACGACACCTACTCTTTTCAGTATAGTTAAGGTTGGTCTTGAATCCACTATTCCAGTCAGTTTCAGTCTATTTTCTAATTACTTCAGTTACTATCAGTTTCATTACTTACTTCCAGTTATTTTCAGTTGTTGCTTTGCATACTCAGTACCAGTGGTACTGGCGCCCGTTTTGGGGTGCTACATTACTTGCCTGCAGTTACACGTAGACGAGGAGCAGATCCCTCGTAGTTCCAGTCAGCAATACAGAGCCTTCATCTCCTTTCATCCGGAGCTTGAAAGATAGAGGTTTACTTTCCTTTTTTTTGTATATTATGGGTAGGCCGGAGCCCTTTCCCGACCATCTTACTATTCTTAGAGGCTTGCAGATTATATTATATTCTCTATGGTTAGTTGCGTCGACCGCATGGGGCCGTATATGTGTTTCAGTTTGTATGTGATGGCCGTGTGGGGCCTTGTTCAGTTGTTAGTTGGTGACCTTGTCGGTCATAGATCAATTTAGTGCTTGATTTCATTTCTTAGCTATAACTAGATATCATGGTGGCCTTGTCGGCCCGCATAGGACTCTTTATGTTCAGTTGTTTCTTGTTAGCTGTTTACTTTTAACAGGGTGCTATAGGCCTTGTCGGCTGGGGGATATATTTACAACCGTTATATAGTCCGTCGTTTTCCCTTATTTAGAGATAGAGCCAGTCTTGCACCAGAAGTTCTTAGGCTCAGTTAGTTCATCAGTCCAAGTCCTAGTAGGGCGACAGTCGTGCCTCCTAAGGTGGGGTGTGACATAAAACATATAAAAAATTCATAAATCATCATAAGAGTAGGACGTCAAACTCGTATCACAAATTATAATAACATATCATATGGCTCAAGGTTTTCAAAATGTTCGTAACATAACATAATATAATAATCATAGAAGAGGTTTACTTAACATGACTTGAGCCAACATACATAATCACAATATGCATAAATCATGAGGAATTGTGGGAGATTCTCTTAACCTACATCCCCATATGAGCACACATGAAGCCCAACTTGTAACCCTAGTCGGGAGGGTGTTCATACCTTGTCAAGGGTAGGAACCATGAAGGGTGTGATCACACATGAAAAGGGTCATTTGGGGCAGGGGCAAATATGAAAGGGTCCCAACATACCTACGGTGGCACGTAGTTCATGATATCTGGGGCTTAATTTGAGCCCCAAACTTACTTGGTGTTCGATACTACTCTCAAAACATATATAGTGCTCATAATAATACACACATGAGTTCATGGGCTAGTT
The DNA here is from genome assembly GCA_018107945.1 of Datura stramonium. Lineage (NCBI taxonomy): Eukaryota > Viridiplantae > Streptophyta > Magnoliopsida > Solanales > Solanaceae > Datura > Datura stramonium. Next base: position 49,490 of record JACEIK010009535.1, read on the forward strand.
AAATCATGATAATTGTAAACATGCTTGAACATATAAGAACTAGCCATGACTTGAGGCCCGTGGGTTGGGCAAAAACATAATTCATGATTCATAAAATTCATACATACTTGTAGATCATGCATATAGATTTAAATTCATAAGTTCATAATAGATAACATAATAAATTCATAATTCATGTTGGGCTTATCAAAACACCGATGGATCCATGGATCATAAATTGATTCATCATAGGACATGCATAAACAAGCTTAATTATTTAGAAATTCAAAATAAATAATATTATAATCAATTTAAATCTAAAAAGATGATCAAAATCAGTAGATTATGATAAGATTCCAAAATCACAAGACTCATAATTAAATCATTTAATTTTTATACAAATCAATTACAAAACCCCATGAGTTTTTGAAAATTTATAGGTAAAAG
>JACEIK010009537.1:15863-27255 GCA_018107945.1 Datura stramonium
CTCGGTTGCGTTCTGATGCAGCGGGGCAAAGTGATAGCCTATGCCTCCAGACAACTCAAAGTTCATGAGAAGAATTATCCAACTCATGACTTGGAGTTGGAAGTAGTGGTATTCGCATTAAAAATATGGAGACATTACTTGTATGGGGCTCACGTGGATGTGTTCACAGATCACAAGAGCCTTCAGTATGTGTTCAGCTAGAATGACCTAAACCTGCGTCAGAGACGGTGGTTGGAGATGCTAAAGGATTATGACATGAGTGTGCTGTATTACCTGAGTAAGGCCAATGTGGTGGATGACGCCCTAAGCAGACGGTCTATGGGAAGTGTGGCTCACATTGAGGAAGACAAGAGGGAGCTAGCGAAAGAAGTTCACAGGCTAGCCCGGTTAGTGGTGCAGTTTGTGGATTCAGTTGAAGGTGGCGTGGTAATGCAAAGCGGGTCAGGTTCATCCTTGGTAGTTGAAGTCAAATCCAGACAGGATGAGGATCCCATTTTACTTAAGCTTAAGGGAGCAGTCCTCAGAAAAGAAATAAAATCTTTCTCCTAAGGGGGAGATGGGGTGCTCCGTTACCAAGGCAGGTTGTGTGTACCAAATGTTGGTAAGTTGAGACAGTAGATATTGGCCGAGGCACACAGCTCGATATACTCTATTTACCCTGGTGCTACTAAAATGTACTGCATCGTGCAGGATATTTACTGGTGGAACGACATAAAAAGGGATATCGCTGAATTTGTAGCACAGTGCCCAAACTACCAGCAAGTCAAGGTAGAACACCAGAGACCCGGAGGCATGAGTCAAGATATTAGTATACCCACGTAGAAATAGGAAGAAATAAATATGGACTTTGTTACAGGTCTACCCCAGACTCGTCGGCAGCATGACTCAATCTGGGTGGTAGTAGATCGGATGACTAAGTCAGCTCATTTCCTCCGAGTCAAAACCACAGACTCAGTTGAGGACTATGCCAAACTTTACATCCGAGAGTTATTTAGACTCCATGGGGTTCCCTTGGCGATCATTTCAGACAGGGGAACACAGTTTACCTCACATTTTTGGAAGTCCTTTCAGAAGGGACTTGGTACTCAGGTCAAACTCAGCATCGCTTTCCACCCGCAGACCGATGGGAAAGCGGAGTGGACCATTCAGACCCTAGAAGATATGCTAAGAGCGACACGATCGATTTTAAGGGTAATTGGGATGACCACTTGCCTCTTATCGAGTTTGCGTACAACAACAACTACCATTCTAGTATCTAGATGGCCCCATTTGAAGCATTATATGGTAGAAGGTGTAGATCTCCTATAGGGTGGTTTGAAATTGGTGAAGCTACCTTGATAGGGCCAGACTCGGTTCACGAGGCCATGCAGAAAGTTTAGCTCATTCGAGAAAGGTTGAAAATAGCTCAGAGCCGCCAGAAATCTTATGCCGATGTGCGGATAAGAGAGTGGGAGTTTGCAGTTGATGACTGGGTATACCTGAAAATTTTGCCCATGAAAGGGGTGATGAGGTTTGGCAAGAATGGAAAGCTCAGTCCAAGGTATGTGGGACCTTATAGAATTTTAAGGCGTATCGGCAATGTGGCCTATGAGCTAGAGTTACCTTCAGAACTAGCAGCTGTACATCCAATTTTCCATGTGTCGCTTCTGAAGAAGTGCATGGGAGATCCAACCTCAATTATGCCATTGGACAGCGTGGGAATAAAGGATAGTCTCTCATATGAGGAGGTACCAGTCCAGATCCTTGAACGTCAGGTTCGTAAGATGAGGAATAAGGAAATAGCTTCAGTCAAGGTCTTATGGAGAAATCAACGGGTTGAGGAAGCTACGTGGGAGGCTGAAGCGGATATGGTGGCCAAATACCTGCACTTGTTCTCTACCGACTCTGTTGTAGCTTGAAATGTTAATATTGACTTAGGACCTGATCTAGTTGTTGAATTCAATTCATGTGTATAAGTTTCTTTTACGACTTTGGATGTGTGTATCAAAAGTAAATTTAGTTCAGTTATGTATTTTGAAACAGAGGTATTCATTCTGGCAGCTTTGGAGTTAAATTAGTAGTATTTGAAAAGTTTGATTGCTATTTTTCTGCTTCTTGTGTGTTTTCTAACATTCGAGGATGAATGTTTACAAGGGGGAGATATTGTAATGCCCAGGAAACTCAAAATCTAATTCCGGGACTTAAATTAGAAAATCTGGAAAAGCTGCAGAAAAGCTTCAGGACGACCCATCTAACGAGTCGTTAAGTGACCTCACGATTCGTTAGGTGAACCGTGAGAAGGAGGTTTAATAAATTAAAGAGGGGAGACAGTGTACCCAATGAGGGACATCACGAGTCTTGGTCACTAACCACGACCCGTTAAGTCACTCGTGGTCAGGCCTGAGTTCGGAATATAGCTAGTTGACCAGTGTACTTGACGAGTGGGTGAAACGAGTCATCATTTGTGCCAACAACTCGTTAGGTGACTCGTTAGTGATTTAGCAATAAATCTCTAGAATGAGACAGTGTGGTCCACGACTGGTGACCACGAGTCGTGGTCATTGACCATGACTCATTAGGTCTCTCGTGGTGACCTACTGAGGATCCCAGGAAGCGTACCTGACGGGAGTGACCACGAGTCGTGGTCAGTCACCACGACCCGTTGGGTCACCCGTTAGGGGCACCTGGCAATTTTTAGATTTAAAGTTAGCTGGGGGCTTGTCCCAGTAGCTCATCATTTAGAAGGCTTTCAGACCTACAGATGTTCAGATTGCATGTTTTAAGTTTTATTTTAAATTTTAATAAAAATGCCTTAATGTTATTACTTTAAATTTCCACTGTGCTTGTTTTACCTAGAATTCTAATGAATGATAGACCAGGGGTTGACTTGGGGTCACTTGTGGCTTCAAGTACCGTGTTACATCCAGGGTGTAGGCTCGGGGCGTGACATATATAACCTTAGCTTCTCAGTTCAATAAATTATAATCTTGCATATTGGACTAGTTATTTCTTGTTGCTGGATTCTATTAGTGTTGGGATTCCCATATTGTTAAAACTAGTTGAAATCTCAGTAAGTTGCATGCTAGTCCAGCTTTAGTCAGAATATCAGTGTAATCAGTATTATCCAGAAATGTCAGCTGATCAGTTTGACTACGGTCTTTTCTTGAGGTGTCAGTGGTGCCTCCCAACTATCAGTTATTAGACTTAGATATCAGATACCAGATTTTAGTGGTTATTTAGACAATTATAACACTTCTAAATAAGCAGCTCTGACCAGTCTTAGAACCCCCAGCTTCAATTTTAGTTTGTTCTTTTAGATGGTTACGACGCTTCCAGATAAGCAGCTCTGGCCAGTCTTAGAACACCAGTTACCAAATTCGGTTTGATAAAACTCTCAGGGTACTTCAAGATAGGTATTCCTAACTTAGTCTTGGGCCCCAGTTTCGAGCTATCAACTTAATAGTTAGCCTAGGACTATCCAGTGGGAGTAGGATTTAGCATCGAGCGGACCGGGGTTCCAGCGCACCCAGGTTCCCAAAACTAAATATTGCCACCGTAGGTTATTTTATTGGCCCTATGTCCCTATACTTGTGATCACCCAGTTCATTCCTTTATACCCTGGCAAGGTATGTTGGGTCCTACTAATGGGGTGTATACATCGGACTCCACGTCTAGCTCACATGTTATATGTCGGTTCTAGACTCTCCCACTAGTCAGTATAGTTTTAGGTTAGCTCAGCTCAGAACAATTTCAGTTTACTCAGTCTAGTTTAGTTCAGTTCAACTAGCTCAGATCAGTATCTCAGATTCAGGGCATGTCTATGACCAGCAGACAGGGTCATTTTGACCATTTCAATTATATTTTTGAGTTTTTATTCAGTTTTAGTATTTTAGTTGGTCATTGCATGTCATTACAATTCAGTTATTTATTCTTTATGTAGNCTTTATGTAGTATCCCACTTACTCAGTACATTCAAATTACTGAAGCATACCTTCTATGATGTATCATATTATGATACATGCACAGGTTCTTAGTCCCATCATCGTTAGTAGACTTCGTCCAGGTGATATCAGAAGCAATAGTAGTGAGTCTTCATCTTCCAAGGACAATATTTTATTTTCAGTTATTTTCTTCCAATTAGATTTTAGAGTTAGCTGGGGGCTTGTCCCAACAACTCATCCTTTATAGATGGCTTTCAAACATAGATTCAGATTATCAGTATCGTTGCTTTCTTTCAGATATATTGACTCTTGTCAACTCAGTTATTTTTAAAATTATTTCTAAAGCTTCCGCATATATTTACTTAGATTACTAGTGTTATGATAGACATGGGTTGACTTGGGGTTACTTGTGACTCCAAGTACCATGTCTTGTCCAGGGTATAGACTCGGGTCATGACAAATTTGATATCAGAGAACTAGGTTTAGAGTATCCTAGGATGTCTAAAAGCCACGTTAAGTTGAGTCCTTTTCATGGGTGTGGAGCACGCAATACTTACGACGGGGAGGCTACGAGACATTATTAGGAAAACTCCCTTTTGTTCATACTCATTATCGTGCGTTGAAGTTCAATTCCAGAAACGTTCTCCTAACTCGTGCTCTATTTTGTTTCAGTGAAATCATGCCTCCAAGGCGCGAAAATGGAGGAAGGGCCGGCAACACTAACCGACCTGCCCCACCAGCCCTTCAGGACAACCAAGTGTCCTCAACAGAGTTCAGAGTGGCAATTCAGTTGCTGGCACATATAGTCACGAACCAGGTGAACCAACAGGTGGTTCCGGTTAACACAAATGGGTCTGCAGTAGCTGCCCGAGTTCGAGATTTCACCCAAATGAACCCTCCAGCTTTTCATGGATCTAAAGTGGGAGAGGACCCAAAGGAGTTCATGAATGAAGTACAGAAGATCACCTGAATTATGGGTTTTAGCTTCGCTGAGAGTGCTGACCTGGCTGCCTACTAGTTGAAAGGGGTAGCCTAGATTTGGTATGATTATTGGAAAGAAGGGAGACCAGCGGGAGTGAAACCGGTGGAGTGGGAGGAGTTCACAACATCCTTCCTAAATAGATTCTTCCCCCGGGAGTTAAGGGAGGCTAAGGTGGCAGAATTCATGAACTTGAAATAGGGCAACATGACAGTGGAAGAATATGCACTGGAGTTCACACGGTTGTCAAGATATGCTCTGGAGATGGTATCTGAGCCAAGGGATTGCATGCTTAAGTTAGTTAATGGGGTATCGAACTTGGTCCTTAAGGAGTGCAGGACTGCAATGCTCATCAAGGATATTGACCTCTCCATCCTCATCATTCATGCCCAGCAGATTGAGACAGAAAAGCTGAAAGACATGGAGCGGGAGAATAAGCGGGCTAGGACTGGCCAATCAGATTATGGCCACCAAAGGTCTGGTGGTAGTAGTCGCCCATAGCAACAGTAACAACAGAGGGCTCCAATGTCCACTTCAGCCAGCGTCCCTACTTTCCGGTCCCGCAAGGATCAGAAGGATGGAGCATCATGCTCAGAATCCTACGATCACAACACCAGCAACCGCTATCCAGCTTGCTCTAAGTGTGGCAAGAATCATCCATGGGAATGCCTCAGTGCCGAGAAGGTTGATTTGGGTGTGGACAGCTAGGTCACCGGCTTAGAGAATTCCTGTCAGCAGGACTGGGGAGATCATAGTCTACCACTTTAGCAGCTCCAACAGGCTGACCAGCTTAGCAGTCCAACACTTCAAGTACGAATGGCGACAGTGCCAAAACCATTTTTATGCTTTGTCCACTTGTCAGGATCAGGATACCTCACCTAATATGGTCACGGGTTTGTTACATCTTTTCCACCTAGATGTGTATGCCCTACTAGATCTAGCAGCCACACTATCGTTTGTAACTCCCTATGTAGCTGTCCAATTTGAAATTAGTCCAGAATTCTTTTTAGAACCATTCTCAGTCTCTACCGGAGGTGGTGAGTCAGTTAGAGCCAGCCGGGTGTATAGAAACTTCCACTCAAACTTGAATAAGGTCATTCCAACAGATCTCATAGAGTTAGACATGGTCGATTTCGATCTCATTCTTGGCATGGATTGGTTACACTCTGGTTATGCCTCAGTCAACTACAGAACTAGAGTCGTCAGATTTCAGTTCCTTATAAGCCAGTTTTAGAGTGGATGGCCAGTAGTTCAGCGCCTAAGGGACGGTTTATTTCCTACCTTAAGGCAAGAAAACTTATTTATAAAGGGTGTATTTATCATCTAGTTCGGGTCAAAGATTCCAGCTCTGAGACCCCAACTATCCAGGCAGTTCCAGTTGTTAGCGAGTTCCTTGATGTGTTTCCCGAAGATCTTCCTAGAGTCCCTCCTGAGCGGGAAATAGACTTTGGCATAGACCTTCTTCCAGAAACTCAACCCATCTCTATCCCTCCTTATAGAATTGCTCCAGCAGAGCTTAAGGAGTTGAAGGAGCAACTATAAGACCTACTTGACAAAGGTTTCATCAGGCCTAACATCTCTCTATGGGGTGCTCCAGTATTATTCGTGCGAAAGAAAGACGGTACCCTCAGAATGTGTATCGATTACCGTCAGTTGAATAAGGTCACAGTTAAGAATAGGTATCCCTAACCCAGGATTGACGACTTGTTCAATCAGCTTCAGGGAGCCAGTTGTTTCTCCAAGGTAGATCTCAAGTCGGGGTATCATCAGCTAAGGTTCAGAGAATGTGACATACCGAAAACAGCTTTCAGAACTCGATACAGTCACTACGAAGTCGTGGTTATGTCCTTTTGACTAACTATACCCCCACAACTTTCATGGACCTAATGAACAGGGTTTTTAAGCCGTATCTAGACATATTCATCATTGTTTTCATTGATAACATTCTAGTATACTCCAGAAGAGAGGAAAAACATGCTAACCATCTAAGGATAGTGCTACAGAAGCTCAGAGACCGCCAGTTGTTTGTTAAGTTCAGCAAATGTGAGTTCTGGTTGAAGTCTGTGACTTTCTTTAGTCACGTGGTCTTGGGTGAGGGTATTCTGGTAGATCCTCAAAAGATAGCAACTGTGAAAGACTGGCCAAGTCCAACTTTCCCAACCAAAATCAGAAGTTTCTTGGGTCTAGACGGTAATTACTGACATTTTGTGGAAGTCTTTTCCTCTATTGCATCTCTTCTAACTAGGTTGACTCAGAAAAAGGTGCATTTTAGTGGTCAGATGCGTGTGAGAAGAGTTTCCAGGAGTTGAAGACTCGACTCACTACCGCTCCAGTGCTAACCTTATCGGAAGGAATAGATGGGTTTGTAGTGTATTGTGACTCTTCCAGAGTTGGACTCATTTGCGTTCTGATGCAGCGGGGTAAGGTGATATCTTACACTTCCATACAACTCAAGGTTCATGAAAAGAACTATCCGACTCATGACCTTGAGTTGGCAACAGTGGTGTTTGCATTGAAAATATGGAGGCATTACCTTTACGGGGCTCATGTGGATGTTTTCACCGATCACAAGAGCATTCAGTATGTGTTCAGTCAGAAAAATTTAAATCTTCGTCATAGAAAGTGGTTGGAGCTATTGAAGGATTACGACATGAGTGTGTTGTACCACTCGGGCAAAGCCAATATGGTGGCTGATGACCTAAGCAGGATGTCTATGGTAAGCATGGCTCATGTTGATGAGAGCATAAAAGAACTGGCCAAAGAGATTCACAGATTAGCTCAGTTGGGATATAGTTGGTTGATTCAGTGGAGGGCAGAGTACTAGTGCAGAGTGGATAAGATTCCTCGTTAGTCGTTAAAGTTAAGGCTAGACAGGATGAAGATCCCATGCCGCTTAAGCTAAAGGAGGCAGTTCTCAGAAAAGAAGTGGAGGCTTTCTCCAAAAGGGGAGATGGTGTACTCCGTTACCAGGGTAGACTATGTGTACTGGATGTAGGTGACTTGAGAAAACAGATACTGGCTGAAGTACATAGTTCAAGATATTCTATCTACCCAGGTGCCACTAATATGTACTGTGATCTACGGGATATTTACTGGTGGAACAACATGAAAAGAGACAGCAGAATTTGTGGCTAAGTGCCCGAACTGCCAGCAGGTTAAGGTGGAGCATCAGAGACCTGGGGGTATGACGCAGGATATCAGCATAACCACATGGAAGTGGAAAGAAGTGAATACGGACTTTATTACAGGTCTTCCTCGTACTTGTCGGCAGCATGATTCAATCTAGGTGATAGTGGACCGAATGACCAAGTCAAAACACATTTTCTCCCAGTTAAAACTACAGACTCAGTTGAGGATTATGCTAGGCTATATATCCGGGAGTTGGTCAGATTACATGGGGTTCCCTTATCCATTATTTCAGATAGAGGTATCCAGTTCACCTTGCATTTCTGGAATTCATTTCAGAAAGGACTCGGCACCCAGGTCAAGCTCAGTATAACTTTTCACCCATAGATAGATGGACAAGCTGAGCGGACTATCTAGACCTTGGAGGATATGCTGAGAGCGTGTGTGATTGATTTCAAGGGCAGTTGGGATGATCACCTATCTCTCATCGAGTTCCTGTACAACAACAACAAAATTAGAATCTTGCAAATTGGACTAGTTATTTCTTGTTGCTTGACTCTATCAGTGTTGGGATTCCCATATTGTTAAAACTAGTTAAAATCTCAGTAAGTTGCATGCTAGTCCAACTTTAGTCAGAATATCAGTGTAATCAGTATTATCCAGAAATGTCAGTTGATCAGTTTGACTACAGTCTTTTCTTGAGGTGTCAATGGTGCCTCCCAACTATTAGTTATTAGACGCAAATATCAGATACCATATTTTAGTGGTTCTTTAGAAGGTTATAACACTTCCAAATAAGCAACTCTGACCAGTCTTAGAACCCCCAGCTTTAGTTTTAGTTTGTTCTTTAGACGGTTATGATGCTTCCAGATAAGTAGCTCTAGCCAGTCTTAAAACACCAGTTACAAAATCCGGTTCGATAAGAATCTCAAGGTACTTACAGATAGGTATTCCTGACTTAGTCTTGGGCTCCAATTTTGAGCTATCAACTTAGTAGTCAGTCTAGGACTATCCAGTGAGAGTAGGATTTAGCACCGAGCGGACCGTGGTTCCAGTGCACCCAGGTTCCTAGCACTACATTGCCACTGTAAGTTATTTTATTGGCCCTATGGCCCCAGACTTGTGATCACCCAATTCATGCCTTTATACCCTGGCAAGTTATATTGGGTCCTACTAATAGGGTGTATACGTCGGACTCCACGTCTAGCTCACGTGGTTATATATCGGTTATAGACTCTCCCACTAGTCAGTATAGTTTCAGTTTAGCTCGGCTCAGAATAGTTTCAGTTTACTCAGTCCAGTTCAGTTCAGTTTAGCTAGCTCATATCAGTATCTCAGATTCGGGGCATGTCTATGACCAACAGACAGGGTCATTTTGACCATTTCAGTTATATTTTTAGTTTATTCAGTTTCAGTATTTCAGTTGGTCATTGCATGTCATTACAATTTAGTTATTTATTCTTTATGTTGTACTTTCTTCCACTTACTCAGTACATTCAAAGTACTAACGCATACCTTCTATGTTGAATCGTATTATGATTCAGGCGCAGGTTCTCAATCCCAACACCGTTAGTAGACTTCCTCCAGGTGATATCAGAAGCAACAGTGGTGAGTCCTCATCTTTCGAGAAGATATTTATTTTCAGTTATTTTCTTCCAGTTAGATTTTAGAGTTAGCTGGGGGTTTATCCCAGCAAATCATCCTTTACAGATGGCTGTCAGACATAGATTAAGATTATCAATATTGTTGCTTTTTTTAGATGTATTGACTCGGGTCGTGACATGCCCTAGTAGGGATAATCTTTTCGTTGAATCTCTAAATATATGGTAATTCATTAATATGGCATTTCCTATCCCAAAAAGCATTAGTAAATTCTAAACAGACTTCTCATTCTATGACTTCTTGTAGGCTTTTAATTTTGGCTTCTACCTCTGAATGTTTTAAAGAGGATTCAAACCGTTTAAATTTTATCTCATTCTTCAAATAGCTTATTTGTTGAGAAAGAAAATTTATTATAAAGATAATTTTTTCTTTTATAAATTCACTTTCTTCTTTTGACATGTTATTTAGGTAGGGGAAAAATGATCTCTTTTCCTAGAGCAGTGGTGTGGATGCCGTCTAACTTAGCGACATATGGTTTTATTTGGGTTATGAAGGGGGTGCCTAATATTATTTCTTTTTTTTATATATTTAGTTATTACAAAATCATTAATAAAGCAGATTTCATTATTGCATATGTGTGCCTTATGGAGTTTATAATTTATTTTAAGCTTTTCTCCTGTCATAGAGAATAATGTTGTTGTACTCTTTTCAAGGTACTTAGTAGGGATTATTCCTTCAATAATGCAACTTTGGTCTGCACCTATATCTAATGATGCAATTTTATGAATAGTATAATTTTTATTTATAACTAATGTAATAGGTATATGCCAGCTTTGGGCTTTAACTATTGCAATAGTTTTTACTCCTGATTTGGTTTATAAAGGGATTTTTAGAGACTAAATTTCTTCTTCGTCTTTCTCTAATTTTCATGTTTCTCCTGGTTCAGATTGATATAATTCAAATCCTTGCATAGGTTTTAGTTCATTTAATAGTTTATTAGCAAGGACTTCTGTTTCTAGCTTGTTAAGTATTTTCTTAACTTCTTTAACTTCATTTTTAATATGTAACAATTTAGTTTGAAGATCTTATACTATTGTACTATACTTTTGTTCTTTAAATTTATTTAGTATATTTTTCATATTAAAAGGCTCAATTGTTTCTTTGTCATGTTGTTGGTTAAGAACTAAAATTTTAAATTCTATTAAATATTTTCTTTTAAGATCTTTATCCTCAATATGATAAATCATATCAAAGAAGATCTCCTTGTTATTATTGGTAATGAAATTTATTGTGTGGCTATCGCAGGTGCAGATTGCTCCCATGCATCCACAATGATCAGTTGAGTCACTACCGTCAAACCTATATGCAATATTAAGTTAGTCTTCGTCACTGAAATTTTCTTCAGGGGAAGATTTATTCTCACTTTCTTCAAGAATAAAATATAATCTATATTTTATTTCTGGCTCAAGTTCTAACATATTGATCTTATCTTTCCTTTTATTAGGGACCCAACAATCCTTAGCCCGGTGGCTAAATTTTCCACAATTCCAACACTTACTAGTACTTTCTTTAAAGTCACGTTTGTTGACTTCTCGTTTATGCATTTTAAATCTTTTTTTGTAATAATGGGGGTTTTTAGATTTATAACTATTGCAATATCTTTCCTATTTCTTTTTTGGATACTTTATAGTCCTTTTTTAAGTTGATTTTTAAGCTTCATATCTGTTCATTATTCAAGTCCTCTAATATTTATAAAACTTATAAG
>JACEIK010009538.1:29218-42817 GCA_018107945.1 Datura stramonium
CTAGCCAGGCACCAGATGTGCCTCGGCCCACCAGTTAGTAGTCCAGGTCCGTCTAGGGCACCAGGTGCCAGTCATACCCCCCAAGGCGGGGCGTGACATAGGGGACTAGAACCATAGTATCACAGCATTACTTTCAGGTCAAGAATTATAGTAAGTTGTCCGTGGGAACTTAGGGATGACTGCTTAGGAACATGTCCGATTAGTAGCATCCCTTCAATCATTCTAAGCGAAGAAACTAAAATAGTTTGTCGACTATGACCTTACTATTCGCTTATGAGCTACATTGTTCTAGCATGAACTTCAACCTATCACTTAGGTCATCCAGGCCTCTCCCTTTACCGTCTAACCGATGGAGATTGTAATCATTGCCAGGACCCTCTAACAAGGTGTAGGCACACAGGGTGTGCCTGTTGGCAGCTATATAGACTGTCTTAGGGACGAGTAGTGGTTGCATTAGGCCTATGGGTAGATTGTGTTTCATACTGCTGATAAAGGGCATATTTACGCACTTCTTAGACATATTTTGCTCGTACTTTACTATACTTTGAGAACAAATTATGTGTGTTTGCATGTGTTTATGTTATATATTTGTGAAAAATGGCTAACACACATGATCAGATGCTTTCCGGGATAAAAAAAATAGATTTGGGTGTATTTGAGGCTTTTGGAATGAATGTGAAGAAGTTGGAGTAAATGATGCAAAGATCAAAGCTTGTAGCGACGCAATGATACACCTGCGCAACCAGCCGCGCGAGGCACCCTTCCTTCATCACATTGGCATGCGCGAAGCGCCAACATCTCGACGCTAAGAGGTGTGCGGCGCGGTAGCATAGCTGGCATACTCCCAGGCGCAAAGTAGCAGCAATTCAGTGCACTACCAGGCGCGAAGAAGAAACAGTTCAGTACACTACCAGGCGCGACGTAGCCTTCAGTTCGACGCTATGCCCTGCGCGACATGCCAAGGGTGTTCAACAGCCAAAAATGTTATCCTACTTCAACTAGGAATAGGAGCTTCAAATCCCAAATCAAATTCGTCAAGGAACAAGAAAAGTATAGTTCTACTACTATAAACACTCTTTTATTTTTATGTAATAGCCAAGTATTAAAAAAGAAGTTTTAGAGAAGTTTTGAAGGAAGTCATATAGTCCTAGATACAACAAGTCTTGGAATTATAAGTTTTAGTTCACGACATACTTTGAGACGATTGTTGAATTGTTCTTCCTTATTTTTGCAGTAGTCAAGTGAGTTTCTTCCTATCATTATTGTAAGTATTAATTTGTGCTTTTATTTATGAATGCTATTTGTTTACTTTTAAACATAATATGCTAAAACTTCTACGACTAGGATTGTGAGAACCATGGTGAATTAACAAACTAGGGTTTGCATGAAGTGATTCTAAACCAATACTAAACGTTTGTATTGTATTCTCTTTATGCTTAAACGTTTCTTAAATGGTGCACAACGTTAGGACATACCTAAATTCTTTGCTTGTTTGAGCCTAGAGAGGTAGAGATTAGGAAAAGAGAATTACAACAGAGCCTTGATCTTGATGATTATTGTATTAACTTGAGTTTTGGTCGCAGAATAGTTAAATTTGGAACTAATTCATAACGGTTAAATTGAAATCACTCATGATATCTGACCCAGTGATTGAGTATAGTCATTCAATAGGGACGAACCAGTCATTTGGATGAAACTTAGTTATCAGTTCTACAAGTAAAGTATTGGGATAGATCACTAGAACCTTGTTCAGAGATGTTTTTGCTAGTATTGACCCAGATTTAGATGCTCAAGTCGAATTTGGAACCGAAGTAGTTAAGAATCCATGGGGAACACTTACCCTGGTTAAATTGCATTAATTTGGAATCAACATTCAATTTGTCAACATTGTTACTTGTTACTTTTATAATTTTTCCCCCTTTAGGATATAATTGACTCAAAAGCTTAAATACTAGCGTTCTTCTATATGCTTCCATATTTCCTATGGGATCGACCCCAACCTCTAGTTGGGTTCTTTATTGACAGCGTCCGTTTCATACTTCAGTAGGAGGTGTGAGTTTGAGCGTTATTAAAAAGTGACGTCGTTGTCGGGGAATATGATTTACAATTAGATTAATTGCTTGTGTTTAAGTTTTAGTATTTATTTTCTATTTTTTATTTTTATTTTCTGACGTGTCACAGGACAGCGTGGTGAAAAAAGTGGCCAAGATGTGACGACGGTCTCAACAGGTATCTTGATGAAGTTTGAGTAATTAAGATACCTGTGTCGTGCCGCGACGTTAAATCAGGCGCTACTTGAAAGGCAACCCAAGATGATTTTTTTGGTTTTTACGTGTTCGTTCAAGTGTGCAGGTGTTAAGTCATAATTTACAATGAATTTGGAGGATGAAAGGCATAGATGGGGGAAGTTGTTCTTTCCCCCACAGACGACGAGGAGTAGAGGCCCAGTGAGTTCTTCTTTCACCCTTGTACTTTACACTTTATTTGTTTTAGCACTGGGGACAGTGTGACTAATTAAGTGTGGGGTGGGAGAAGTGAACTTCATATTACCATGCATGCCTTAATTGATAAATTTGCACATGGTAGGTCTAGTATTTTTTGAAATTTATGACTTATCTTACATGCTTGTTGGTTCGTAGTATTTTTTTTTTTTTATTTTTGATTCCTCCGATTTTTATTTTCAGTACTTTTTCGGTGGATAGTCCCTTAGAACCGACTAGAGAGTCCAGATTTTTTATTTTCTTTATTTTAGCCATTGAGTCGTGACTTTGTCTGATGATAGATGGATGACGACCATTTTAAGGGTAAATTAGTCATTAGGAAGAACAATAACTTGACCTTTGAATTCTAGGTGCTTCACTTTAGGTATCATTGAGACTTTATTAGTTTCACTCAAAAATACATGAAAAAGGTAGAAACACTTAGTCTTTTGGAACTTGACTCTTGTGCTCAAAAAAAAAATGGGCTTAATCATTTTATGCATGTAATATGAATATATGTGTTTATGTGATCTTGATTGTCATTGCTAAACCATTTTGTGCCAATGTGTGAGGATTTTTTTTATATACTCCATGCTTATAATTTGATGTCTAGAACTTGCCCGGTATGTGTGCAAAGAGAAATAAAAATGATAGATTTAGGAAGTGGTATAGGCGTTTCTTTGGTAACCTTATTTTTATCCTATTTTACCTACCTTGATTGTAATTATCCTAGTTAGCCATTTTGAGCATTAGCCTATTCTTTTGATAGCCATATTACAAGCTTAAATCCCTTTTTGTTCTCTTGACTTGTATTTGATCCAAATGACTCCTAGATCACTTTAATTAATAAATTTTGTATCAAAAGGAGCTTAAGTGGAAAAGTGAAGGGAAAAGCTAAAAATTGTGGTGATTTAGAAGAAAGAAAAGGGTGAAATTGCTAAACAAGGAGGGTGATGTTAGTGGGAAAACAAAAAGAAGAAAGAGTTTTGAAAAAATAATTGATGATGAAAAATGTGTGAATGAGCTCAATGTTGAAAAAATTCCCCACTAGTCACCTATGATGTAAATTAAAAAATAAAAGGAGGTATAAGGAGAAAATTTTGGAAATTGAGGAAAGTGCTAAAAAATCAAAGTGTTGTGAAGTATTAAAGTGCTTAGGGAGATTAGTCATTATCTTGGCCAAATAGTTCCTACCCATCCCTTAGCTTACATTACAATCAAATTCAAGTCCTAATTGATGCTTGATTCATAATTCTATATTAGTGGAGTATTACACTAAGGGCAAGCCTATGGGTCATCTTTTGCATGTATGCTGAGTTCTTTGGGAGAGTGAGCGGAAATTATTTTATTTATCCCAAATTTATATTGACTTATATCTTGTGTGAGAAAGGGCATCTCTCCAAATTGTGAGGGACACGATGGTAAGACTTTGGTAAATCTTGATTGCTAAATTACATATGATTCATGTTGGTCCAAAATATGTCTTGATGAGTTAGTTTTCAAAAGCTAAGTGATTTCAAACTTTGACATTTTAATGTTGATCCTATATTCATGCGAGTGAATTGTTTGAACTTCATTGATTTGTCTCATGATCCTAAGTGTAAGTAGACCTATTTGTAGGAGGAATTTTATGCCTAAATTTGAATAGGAAAGTAGTATATTGTTCGAGGATGAACAATAGTCATAGTGTGAGGTGTTGATGAAGGGTATACTTACGCATTTCTTAGAAATATTTTTTCCATACTTTACTATATTTTGAGAACAAATTATCTGTGATTTCATGTGTTTATGTTATATATTTGTGAAAATAGCTAACACACATGATTAGATGCTTTCAGGGCTAAAATCATGGATTTGGATGTATTTGAGGCTTTTGGAATGAATGTAAAGAAGTTGGAGTAAATGATGCAAAGATCAAAGCTTGAAGCGACACAATAGCACACCTGCGCAACCAAATGTGTGAGGCGCCCTTCCTTTAGTGCATTGGATGGGCGAGGCGCTAGCATCTCGACTCTACAAGGTGCGTGGAGAAACAGCAGAGCTGGCATACTTCCAGGCGCGAAACAACAACAGTTTAGCACACTACCAGACACGAAGCAGCAGCAGTTCAGCGCACTGCTAGGTGCGACGCGGCCTTCTCTTCGGAGCTATGACTTGGGTGACACGCCAAGGGTGTTCAACGACCAAAAATGTTATCCTACTTCAACTAGGAAAAGGAGCTTCAAATCTCAAATCAAATTCATCAAGGAACAAGAAAAGTATAATTCTACTACTATAAATACCCTTTCATTTTAATGTAATAGCCAAGTTTTAAAAAAGAAGTTTTCGAGAAGTTTTGAAGGAAGTCATATAGTGTTATATACAACATGTCTTGGAATTATAAGTTTTAGTTCACGACATACTTTGAGATAATTGTTAAATTATTATTCCTTATTTTTGCAATAGTCAAGTGAGTTTCTTGTTGTCATTGTTGTAAGTATTAATTTGTGTTTTTGTCTATGAATGCTATTAATTTACTTATAAACATGATAGGATAAAACTTCTACAACTATGGTTGCGGGAACCATGGTGAATTAACAAACTAGGTTTTGCAAGAAGTGATTCTAAACAAATACTAAATGCTTGTATTATATCCTCTTCATGTTTAAACGTTTCTTAATGGTGTGCAACGTTACGACATGTCTGAATTCTTTACTTGCTTGAGCCTAGAGAGGTAGAGATTAGGAAAAGAGAATTACAACGGAGCCTTGATCTTGATGATCATTGTATTAACTTGAGTTGTGGTTGCAGGATAGTTAAATTTGGAACTAATTGATAACAGTTAAATTGAAATCGCTCAATAGACCTGACCCGGTGATTGAGTATAATCATTCAATAGGGACGAACCAGTCTTTTGGATGAACCTTAGTTATCAGTTCTACAAGTAAAGTATTGGGATAGATCACTAGTGTAAAATCTGAAGTAGTTAAGAATCCATGGGGACACTTACCCTAGTTAATTGCATTAATTTGGAATCAGCATTCAATTTGTCAACATTGTTACTTGTTACTTTAATAATTTTTCCCCTTTAGGATATAATTGACTCAAAATCTTAAATACTAGGATTCTTCTATATCCTTCCATATTCCCTGTGGGATCGACTCCAACCTCTAGTTGGATTCTTTATTGACAATGTCTGCTTCATACTTCAGCAGGAGGTGTAAGTTTGAGCGTTATCAACTGCCTCTCTCCATGAATAGCTAAGAGGTTGCTAGTTGTATGAACTGCTTACGAATCTATACAGTGCTTACGGAGTTACGATGCTGCTAATGCTTACCGCGCAATGGATTGCTTACGGAGCTATGATGTTGTATCGCTTATTGAGCTACTAAATCGCTTACAAAGCCATATATTATCTGTAAGGAATAAAGTGAAGCCTACGGGTCCATATTGAAGTCTATTCACTTATGGACTTCTTCTACGTCGCAGCGGCATTACAGACCCTTCGTAGAGCCTTGTGTGCTCGGAGTGCAGTCACAGGGGCCCAAAAGACCCGAACTCAATTACAGGAGCCTAGATGGATCAGATATAGTTACAGGAGCCTAGATGGATCAAATACAGTTACAAAAGCCCAGAAAGCTCTGGTATAGTCTCAAGAGACCAGGTATGTTCAGTTACAGTTACTTACAGGGCCTCAAGGGTACCAGTAGGGGTATATAGACTAAGTGGCGCCTGCTAGGGCTTATGGGGCCCAGGTAGGTTATCTCTGTGATGATTGTATCTTCCAGACTTATGGGGGCCAGGTTAGGTTCTTGTTTGCATACTTGCTTGCTAGATATAGCTTATGAATGTATAACAGTACAACTTACGCTATATTTGTATAAGTTGTCTACTAGATGCAGTTTATGGTTATAAAAGCATACAGGTTCACGTCTGCTCCTTTTCACTGATTACTTTCAGTTCTTTATCAGTTTTTATTTAGTTAATATTATTGCCTTACATATTTGGTAAATATTGTACTGATGCCCATGCATGGGGCACTACATACTTGCCTGCGGGTTTAGACAGATAGGTTTCGAGACCTCCTTTAGCAACCATTCAGAATCAGCATATTGGTCATCTCCTTTCATTCGGAGTTGCCAGGTAGTAGAGGTTGTCTTTTCCTTTATTATATAGTTTTTGGGTAGGCCGAGGCCCTGTCCCAACCAATATTTATCACTTTTAGAGGCTTTCAGACCACAGTCTTTAGTTCCTATATAGTTGTGCGTTGTTGGCCGTGTGGGGCCTCTATATGCTATGTTTTGTGTGTTGGTTGTGTGGGGCCTAGCTTAGCTATTAATTAGCAGCCTTGACGGCTATGGTTCATATGTGACTGCCTATTTTCCTTCTGTTATGACTTAGATAGTATGGTGGTCTTGTCAGCCTGCATACGATCCTTTTATTATTGTGACTGTTGGGTTAGTTGTTTCTTTACAAGTTTATTGTGTGGCCTTGTCAGCCCGAGACTATATTTACAGCCGATATATAGTTGTTGTTTTGTTGATTCTATGTTACTGGCAAGCACCATAGGTGCTTATGCGCAGCTAGGTCAGCCCAGGTCCTAATGTGGCATTAGGTGTCATTCATGTCTCCCAAGGTAGGGCGTGAAAAACTTAATATCAGAGCAACGTCATATCCTAGGGAGTCTACAAGTAGTGTCTATTAGAGTCTTGTTTATAAATGTGTTGTGAACCACATTTTATAAGCATGAGGCTACGAGGCATGATAATATGGTTACCTTTCCTTCCTCTCAGATTGTGCTATAGAGCCAAGCTATATAGGATTGAGTCCCTAAGCTTTCATTGTTATGTATATCTAAAATAATGGTGATATGAGACAGACTACAGCTAGCCGCAAGTTAGATATGGAAGCAGGAGAGGGTACCAATGGGTGCCACAGTTGGGGGACAGCCCAGCCTGAGGGCGAAGGAGAGACCTTTTTAATCTCCCTAGAATCCTCCCGAGGCATCAAGAACCTCATAAGATAATAGATATGCCAGCCCCGTTCCCATCCATTCCTACACCCTCGGAACAGGAGGTTGGGAGTGTAGTATGTATGCTGGCCTACTTACTAGTTACTCAGTGTTAGACAAGGACAGTCGGTAATGTTAGATTACCTGAGATGTATGAAAGGTTGTGAAATTGCTAGATTCTCACCTCCATCCCTTTAGAGTTTATTGAGCTTCACACTTCAGCCCTACTATAGTACGATATGGTTAATTCTTGCCTCCCAGACTTTTTCAATACAGCAGAGAGCGTAAGTATTGATGTTATGTTTTCAAGAGTAAATAATAAAGGAGAGCTAGAATCGTTGATTCATGGGGGGTGTTAGAAAAGTGGTCAAGACCTCCAGCACTTAAATAATCCACCTAGACCTTCACTACAGTAAAGATCAAGATGACAGGTAGGATTGCTAGGAGCAGCCAAGTATACGTGAGAGTCCATAAGCAGTAGGCTCCAATAAAAGTAAAGCTCAGGTCAGAAATAGGCTAATCCCACCTCAATGTGTTGATAGCGATAGGGAATACCTGGAGAATAAAGCCTTTTTATGTTAAGGAGTAGAAAGAGTCTATGATGGGAACCGTCCCGAGTGCGGGTCAGGGCAATATAGGTTAGTAGACTTGGTCAGTAATATACTTTCCAGTATGGTGCATGGGGCATAAACCCCGAATTTCAGCTTATGAAATTAAGGGAAAGACATGAACGTCGAGCTTTGGAGGAGAATGAGGGAGAACAGAATCACTTTAGGCGGTAGCGGGTTGATAGAGCTTGGAATCACTGCTGAATGTTAACAAATAAGCATCAGGCTGACATTTAAGGGATAGTGAGATTGTAACCTAGAATACTACAAAATCACCTCTAGTTGTAGAGGAAAAGGAGTGATGGTACGAAGACCCTAGCTTCGCACAGCCCAGAGATAGGGCCTAGTAGAAGGAATCATCAGCCTTCGAGATAGAAGAGGTTGACTCTGCTCCAAATGTGGCAGGGCTTTATTGGTAGACTATAGCAAAGGTATGTTATGTCTGTTATTCTCTCGTAAACAAAAAAAGCATTAGGTTATAAAAGAAATCTACTGATGGCATGGGAAGAAGAGAGATACGGTTGAGTTGTAGCATAGATCTCCAATGGCCAGTAAGGAGAGACTGAACATCAAAAACCAGGCAGGCTAATTCAGGAAATAGTCGTGCCTGTGTGAAAGTGGGAAGTAGCCAATATGAATTTAATTATAGATTTACCTCGTACTAGGCATAAATTCGACCCTACTTGAGTTATTCTAATGGGATCAACTCGTTCCTTGCTGATCAAAATTATGTTTCATCTCAAGATCACACTGAGTTAAATAACAAAGAGATAATCCAGCTACATGAGGGGCATAACTCATAGCTAGGTTTGGAAAGGGTATCTGAACGGATTGGGAAGCAAGATAATTGGAGTCCAACTTATCATCCCCAAGCAAATAGACAAGCAGAGCACATGATTCAGGCACTCGAGGGTATGTTATGGGTGGAAATGTAGATCCCCTATAGGATGGCTTGAAGTAAATAAGTCAGGGTTAATTGAACCATGCATAACACATCAGTTAGAAGAAAAAAGTTAAACTCATTCGAGAGCATTTACTAGCAGCCCAGGGTTGTAAGAAGTCCTATTCAATGTACGATGTAGGGACTTGGGGATTGAGGCAACGACAGGGTATTCTTGAAAATTTTGTCAAAGAAGGGCGTTGTGAGATTTGGCAAGAAGGGCAAGCCCAGCCCTAGATTCACTAAGCTATACTACTATACTGGACCCTTCGGAAGATCGGCCAAGTGGTCTATGAGCTAGAGTTGCCTTGGGAGCTAGGATTTGTCCATCAATATTATGCAAGCACGTAAGAGACCTTTTCTCAAGTTGACCCAGTCAAGGATGCTCAGGTTACAAGAGATTCATCCCACGCGGAGACTCCAATAGTTATACTAAATTATCAGGTTCGTAGGGGATATATTAAGGACTAAAGATGTAGCCTATTAGAGTCGTATGGAGGAACATAAATATAGAAGGGATGACTTGAAAAGCTAAGGATGAAGCGGAGTCTAGGTATCCTCAGACTGTTCCCAGCCCTACGACGATAGTATACGACTCAGACAATTTTAGTTAAGGCAAGATAGTTTCATGTGTTGTATAGTTGCCTTTGTTGCTATTGTTATCAGTTGCTTATATATATGTGGTGGAACTATGTTATTCAGTTGCAATTAGCATTCTGTGAGATGCATGTGTTGGACTTTTCTGTATTTCGGTTTTCATATAGTCCATATTACAGAGGGAACTCTACCCAAATTTTCAGGAAGGACAAAACCTCCTAAGACTGAATTATATTCGAGGACGAATGTTCCTAAGGGGGGATGATGTTACATCCCGTAAGTTTCCATTGATTAGTGGACGTGTGTGCACGCTTGCGATAGTTTCGGGAGTGGGGCATGTGCGGGAAAAGGCTCGAAGATGGGAGTGCATGAGTGCATTATTGAGCTAGCAGGAGGCTGAAGAAGAGGCAATGTGCAAGGAGCCCCCCTGCTCCGACACCTTGAGCAGAGCGCCACGCCCCTATATTGGCGCTATAGGCGGTGGGTCGCACCCCCTTCCACCGCCTCATATATATTTATATGTTAAGTGTGTAAATGTGTTTCATTTTAAAACATTTCCAAAATAGAACCCTCATTTGTGCGACTCTCTTCTCTAAATTTTCATCGAACAAAGGTAAGATTAAGTCGTTAAACTCCATTCAATTGCAAATTCGACTTGGATAACAAGTTCCGAGCCTACGAGGAACATCCCTACAGATTTATTTCTTGAAATCTTGTCCGGATTGTTGGAGCTCCGCCGTCTAAAAGTTGTAGAAATCACTTCTAATCAAGTCCTAAGCATCTACAAGTGGTAGGTAAGTATTTCTTCCTTCTAAATTCTTTGAAATTCATACATTTTGGGCCAAACTAGGCGAAGTTTGAATCGTAGTTAATATCTTTGAAAGACATTGTTACTAGCCGCTTCCTATTATTGAGGACAACTTCACTCTCTCAGCGTGAGGGCTGAAATTTGGAGGGATTGTTGGTTCTAGGCTGAAACAGGATTAGGTGAGCAGAAATCAACAATTAAGGTATGTTAAGGCTAACCTCTTTCGACAAGTATTCTCGTCGTATAGTGATACGACCTATAGCTTTGTAAGTAAGGCGAACATATGTATGTTGTGATTAGCTGCTTCAAGTAGATAATGATTATATATATTGTGGTTAGCTGCTACGAGACGAATTGAGGTTGGACTATAGTATTCCCCATCGAGGCAGAGTATGCAGTGTAACAAATGCTAGAAGCGTCATAGAGACTTCCCTGTTCATTTGTTCACAATATTAGTGGGAGTCTAATGTATCACTATTGTACCAAGGCCTTAGAATCTTGTAGGTAGCTGTTGGGCCTAACTTGGTAAAGTTGGACAGCATAAGGCACAAGTGGGCAATATAACTTTTTGTTTGGAACTTATATAGACAGTAAAGCTCGCCCTTAGGCCGTTGGCATACCTTGATGCCTCCAGAGCCAGGATCTTGACAGGATGGTCTTACCTTCGAGTCGATGGCACCAAGGTTGCCTAAATGAACTGAATGTTAGCCTGTCATATGATGGGCTTCTGTCAGAGACTGTTATCTTCAGTCAACCGACTGCTTGTTGTATAGGTCATTCGGTAAACCAGCCCAGTTGTTAGAAAGTCTGATAGACTAGTTGATGCTCTAAGGGATGGAACCTTGTTAGTAGTTAGACGTGGGGCCAACACCTCGGGCTACTTTTACAGATATCGATATATATGTTGTCACGAGGGGCCAAATCGAGATATACCTGCCTACAAGGCTATGAACAGCTCAGATGAGCCATATGCAATCTGTATAGACCAAGTTGACGTCTAAGGGACTAGAACCATAGTATCACAGGATTACCTTCAGGACAAGAATTATAGTAAGATGTCTGTGGGAAGTTAGGGCTGACTGCTTAGGAGCATGTCCAATTAGTAGCAACCCTACAGTCATTCTAAGCGAAGGAACTAATATAGTTGGTCGCCTACGACCTTACCATTCTCTTATGAGCTATCATTGTTCTAGCATGACCTTCAACCTATCACTTAGGTCACCAGGCCTTGCCCTTTACCATCTAAGCCGATGGAGATTGTAATCACTGCCAGGACCTTCTGGCCAGGTGTAAACACATGGGGTATGCCTGTTGGCAGCTATATAGACTGTCTTAGGGATGAGTAGTGGTCGCGTTAGGCCTATGGGGATAAATACGCCTTTTAAGTGACTAGATTTGTGGATTGTAGCATTGTATCCCTGGTCGGGGTAGATTGTGTTTCGTATTGCCTCTCGCCATGAATAGCTAAGGGGTTGTTAGTTGTACGAACTACTTACGGAGCTATGATGCTGCTAATGCTTACAGAGTAATAGATTGCTTACGGAGCTATGATACTGTATTGCTTATGGAGCTACTGAATCGCTTACGGAGCCATATATTATTTGTAAGGACTAAAGTGAAGCCTAAGGGTCCATATTGAAGTCTATTCACTTATGGACTTCTTCTATGCTGCAGCGATAGTACAGACCCTTCGTAGAGCCTTGTGTGCTCGGGGTGCAGTCACAGGGGCTCGAAAGACCCGAACTTAGTTATAGGAGCCTAGATGGCTCAGATATAGTTACAGGAGCCCAAATGGATCAGATACAGTTACAGAAGCCCAAAAAGCTCCGGTATAGTCTCAAGAGACCAGGTATGTTCAGTTACAGTTACTTGCAGGACCTCAAGGGTACCAATAGGGTTATATAGATTGAGTGGCACTTGTCGGGGCTTATGGGGGCCCAGGTAGGTTATTTTTGTGATGATTGTACCTTCTAAGCTTATGGGGGTCAAGTTAGCTTCTTGTTTGCATACTTTCTTGCTAGATATAGCTTATGAATGTATAACCGTACAGCTTATGCTCTTATTTGTATAAGTTGTCTACTAGATGCACGCTATGGTTATAAAAGCATACAGGTTAACTTCTGCTCCTTTTCGCTGATTACTTTCAGTTCTTTATCAGCTTCTATTTAGTTAATATTATTGCCTTACATATCGGTATATATTGTACGGATGCCCACGTATGGGGCACTGCATACTTGCTTGCAGGTTTAGACAGACAAGTTTTGGGATCTTCGTTAGCAGTCATTCAGAATCATAATTAGCATATTGGTCAGCTCCTTTCATTCTGAGTTTCCAGGTAGTAGAGGTTATCTTCTCCTTAATTATATAGTTTTTGGGTAGGCCGAGACCCTGTCCTAACCAATATTTATCATTTTTAGAGGCTTGCAGACCACAGTCTTCAGTTCCTAGCTAGATGTGTGTTGTTGGCCGTGTGGGGCCTCTATATGCTATATTTTGTGTGTTGGCCCTGTGGGGTGTAGCTTAGCTATTAGTTAGCAGCCTTGTTGGCTATGGTTCATATGTGACTGCCTGTTTTCCTTTTGTTATGACTTAGACAGTATGATGGTCTTGTCAGCCCGCATAAGATCCTTTTATTATTGTGACTGTTGGGTTAGTTGTTTCTTTACAGGTTTGTTGTGTGGCCTTGTCGGCCCGAGGCTGTGTTTACAGGTGATATATAATTGTTTGTTTTCTTAATTCTGTGTTACTGGCAGACACTAGAGGTATTTATGCGCAGCTAGGTCAACCCAAGTCCTAATGTGGCATTAGGTGTCAGTCTTGCCTCTCAAGGTGGGGCGTGACAATAAAAATCATATTACTTTGTGTATCAATTTATGAAAAAAATTTCAATTATTTGCTTTGTTGCTCATGTATCAGTATTATCTTGAATAAAATACAAATTGAAAGTTATCCATTCATGTTCATCAATGTGTGACAATTGTATCATTTTTTATAAAATATTTAATGTTATAGAAGTTTGCAGATTATAGATTCTTTGATTGTGTATTTGTTTTTTTTAAAATTTTGACTATTGAAACTGATGATATTGTATTTATGTATTATACTAGTATATGTATCAAATTTTTTTATTCGTATTAGTATGTATCAATATTTCTAGTGAAACACATAGCTTTCAT
>JACEIK010009539.1:0-50559 GCA_018107945.1 Datura stramonium
GGAATCTGATTCAACCAAGACGTGGTTGTAGTTGTTTCAGCAACACCATTTTATTCCTGAAAGTATAACTTCCGCTTGTGCATAGTTGTTGTTATTTTAGTCATAAAATTCTGCATATGCCATGATCATATCCCCCTTGTAATCTCTAAGTATACCACCTCCTCCTGCTCTGCCCAGGTTTCCCTTGGAGAAGCCATCTACATTTAGTTTTTTCGTAATTCTTTATATGATTCAAAATACTAGTTGAAATTTTGAATATATGTGTAATGTCATCCACTCATTATTATATTTTTATAACTCCCAAAATATGATTGAAAATTATAGTTGAAATTTTAAATTATCAAGTATTTTAAGAAAATTCTTAAATCTTTCAAAAATCAAATTATCCTAATAAATATATTATCAAATTTAGACCAAATTACCTATATTTATTTTAAGTCCACTTTTTATATGATTCAAAATACTAGTTGAAATTTTGAATATATGCAATGTCATCCACTCATTATTATATTTTATAACTCCCAAAATATGATTGAAAATTATAGTTGAAATTTTAAATTTTAAGGTTTAAGAAAATGTTAAATCTTCAAAAATCAAATTATCCTAATAAATATATTATCAAATTTAGACCAAATTACCTATATTTATTTTAAGTCATTAATTACTATGTGGTATTAACATGTCTCTATTATGCATCAGGACATATAAATATATATATATATATATATATATATATATATATATATATACATTTCCAATGCTCCTTTTCTATCTTCACGGTTAGGTATCATTTATTTCTCTTACTCAAAGAGAGTGTTCTTTTCTTTCTTCTTTTCTTATTTTTGTGTGTCTACCAAACATGACTAGTAATTGATGAAAGTCAAAGAAGAATTGGCAAAAATAAAGAAGAGTAGTTTACCCAATCAATAAGAGTTATTCATCCTATGTGGTGTACTTGTTACCCTAATTATTTTTAGTCTTGAAAAAATTATTCTTGTAGTGTGGCTAAACTGTAAATTATGGTATGTTATATTCACAAGGTATTTATGTTATATATACTAAGGATGAAAAGTTAGAACAGTTAGTTGATCACAAAACCTACCTTCTGTATAAAATTGAATACAAAAATAAAAAAACTAAAAAAAATAAAAAAATTGAGCAACAAATTGAGGAGAAAAATGATAATCTTGTTCAACAAATTATTTGAGATAAGGTATAATTTCTTATGACCGATGATAGCAAAATCAAATAATTGTTAAAGTTATCTTCTCTTATACATGCTAAACTCGATAAAAGGAAGAAACAACTCAATCAACAATCTCGTACTTCCACTTCTCCACAAAAACTTGTTACACATGCCCAACATAAAATCAGCATTTTGACCTACATCATCCATTGGGTGTCGCCAAATGAGAGAAGTAATGAGCCGAGATTGTTGATTGAGTTATTTCTTTCTTTAATCAAGTTTTCTAGCCTTCTTATGTAAATGTAGATAACTCTAATAATCTTCTATTTCTAGCATCGTTATAGAAATTATACCCTATCTCGAATAATTTATTGAACATGATTTTCTTACTTTCTTCTCATCGTTTTCTTGCTCGATTTTTCTAATATCTTGTTTTTTACCCCACCTATCTCGAAAGGTAGGTTTCAACTAACTTTTTAAACTGTTGATCCTATAATTTAAATACCTTGTGAGTGTAACCCTAATATCAATTTCTGTTTGGCCACAAGAATAGAAACAATTTTCCAAGACAAGAATAACTATGGCAACAAATACACCACATATTATAGATAATTTTATTGCTTTTGTTTGAATAAACTAGCTATTCTTCGTCTTTCATCTCCAATTACTAGTCATGTTTTGTACACATAGAAGAAGAGAACACTTTCTTTGGAAGTAAAAGATGTGAATGAATGCCAACATATATTTGAAGTGTATCAACTCTCAAGAGTGAGGTCTTGCTGACTCACTAATTGCGAGTATTGCAATCAAGAGAATATTTTATAAAAAAATTTTTTTAATTTTTTTATCTTTTTTGATTTTTTTAATATTTTTAAATTCCTTTTTAATTATGTTTATTTTTTTGTTTGTTATGTTATAAATTCCAAAATTAATTTATTTTGCAAAGCACCAAACTAATGTGTTAGAAAAATGGAATAAAAATATTCTATTATCATGTGCTAAAGTCGTGAGTTCGAAATATCAAGGAAGTAAAAGGTGGGAACTTCAATGTAGGGGAAAATATATTTTTACCTAGGTATGAATGGACTAACACCCCATGTAAAGTTGAATTCAAACAATGATTAATTGGACAACCAAGTTGAATATCTTAGTTGAAACTATATCGGCACAACTCCATCGACTATAGCGATGTCAAAATTCTTTCGACCAATCTCTTAATATCTAGATACATAATACTAAATTAGTGCTATTATTAATGAATATCTCAAATATAAAGAGATGTGTATTTTGAATCCTTGAAAGAGTATATTCATTGTGCTAAATTAACCATAATTTATAATATGAATAGAAAAAAGAATATAATAGAAAATGTGATCCAAATATATAATAAAAAATTTACACATATAATTAGGTTGACTCGAAACTACTAAAATAAAATAACTTCCAAATATTCAAATGAATCTAGTATTTAAACTTAATAGATTTAATGTTTATGATATTACTACTGATTCCATTATACTTTTTAAATTATGGGTTTAGTAAATTGATAAAAATGTGCAACAAATTATAGAAAGTATAATTCTATGAAAAGGCAACATGAAAATGATAGGATAACAAAGAGCACTTTCCTTTTAAATGTTGAATATTTTTATTTGAATACTAATAAATCTTGAATAGATCTTTGCTATGCTATTGAAAATTGCAGGCCCATAATCTCGGCCAAAGTGGTTACTTGGCTCAAACCCAACACTAACTTATTTAAACTAAATGTAGATGGTCGCCCAAGGGCAACACGGGCAGAGCAGGAGGAGGTGGTATACTTAGAGATCACAAGGGGACATGATCATGGCATATGCAGAATTCTTATGGCTAAAATAACAACAATTATGCAGGCGTAAGCCATACTCGTGAATATAATGGTGTTGTTTAAAACAACTACAACCACGTCTTGGTTGAATCAGATTCCATGTTGACAATCCAGATGATCAACAGAGAAATTCACACTTCCTAGCAAGTGAGGGACATCATCCAGCAGATATGGAATAACACTAACTCAAGAAACTTTCATTTTCAACACCGCTCCGAGAAGGAAACATGGTGGTTGACAAACTAGCCAATTGGGGATAAATTAAGGGGAGAAATTTATTCTCAAATCCTGCTATCTCTTTGCCAACACAAGTTAAAGCTCTATTGAAGAATGGCAAATATGGACTCCCGAATTTTCATATTAGACATGATAGCATTACATTTTAATTAAAAAAATTGTATATGTTTCGTAATAATCTCACATAGCAATTCTCCTATGCTACGTTCTCTAGTATAGGTAGTTTTCTTCAGCGATGAACTTTTCATTTTAAATGTAATCAGGGAGGGCTGGCCAAAAGCGTTTTTGTAATCTCTATAATTCCAGTGATATTGATAGGTCGAGGTCTATGCCTACCCCTCCCTTACCACCACCACCACCACCATTAGGTGGCTTTTGAAAAAAAGAATAAAATTTAGTGGTTAATTAAGTGAATTACAAGAAATAAAAATTAATGACGCTTAACTCCTACTACTAAATAATAACAAATTATTACTAATTCTATTTAACGAACTATTAGAAAAAAATCAGTAGCTACAACTTATTTAGTGACTGTGTTACCACCAACACTAATTCCTTTATAGTTTTTAATTTGAGGAGAGCCGTGAGATTATTAGTTCTAATCTCTAAGAAGAGAAAAACACTAGATGATTCTCCTCATATTCCTAAATACTTTGGTGAACAAAATTACCCAATACATAAGAGATAGATGATAGTGATTACCCAATTTAATAGTAAGGGGGTACAAGCTACCTACATCGGATATTTACATCTACTCAAATATGTGTCATGTCATAGTTAACTGATTTAAATAAAGGTAGAAGAAGATAATTTAGTATAAGTAAAGATACATAATGGGACTTGTTAGTACCATATGATCAAATGATTTCACATTTAAATTTTTAGATGAAAATTATTTGGTTCTTGACCCCGAATCAATTGTGATAGGAAAAACTTGTACTATTTTACCATAGCAAATGTACCTTTTTCTTTAGATTTGAGATTTTCATTACTCAATAGCACTAATTTAGTATTGTGTATCTGAATATTAAGAGATCGATTGGGAGTTTTGACACGCTTATAGGTGATGAGAGGTTGTGTTGATGTAATTTTGGCTAACGTGAAAAACTCAACTTAATGGTCCAATTGATTATTGTTTGAGTATAACTTTTGGCTAGTCAATTCATACATAGTATGCATATAATGACATTGTCCTTAATTTTGAATATTTAAATTGATTATATCTCTAGTAATCAAAATTTAGTTTTTCATAAAATATTATATAGCAGTTGCAATACTAACATTTAGTGAGTCAGCAAGACTTTACTCTTGATATGATCTTAAATACTAGATTAAATTTTGAATATATGTGCAATGTCATTCACTTAATATTAAAATTTTATAACTCCCAAAAATTATAATCTAAGGAGATTCTAGTTGAGATTTTTAAATTTTCAAACATTTTAAGAAAATACTTAAATCTTATAAAAATCAAATTATCCTAATAAATTTATTTCTAAATTTAGACCAAATTACCTAAATTTACTTGAAGTGATTTTACTATATAGTATTAACATGTCTCATTATGCATCTATATATACATTTCAATACTCCTCTTCTATCTTCACGTTTAGGTATTCATTCATTTCTTTTACTCCCAAAGAAAGTGTTCGTTTCTTCTTCATTTTTTAAAATTTTTTGTATGTCTATCAAACATGAATAGTAATCTAGATAAAGGTCAGAGAAGAATCACGAAAATAGAAGACTAACCAGTTTGTTCAATCAAGCAAAAGAATTATATATTCTATGTGGTATACTTGCTGCCCTAATTGTTTTAGTCCTCGAGAAATCATTCTTGTAATATGGCCAAGTGAAATTGATGTTAAGGTTATACTCACAAGGTATTTATGTTATACCAAGGATGAAAAGTTAAAATAGTTAGTTGATCACAAAATCTACCTTTTAGATTAATTAAAGGAATGAAAATAAAATATTAAAATTATGAGCAAGAAAACAAGGAAATGGTAATCATAAACTACTGTAAATTATTCGAGATAGGGTATACTTATGAACTTGATGCTAGGAAATTAAAGAATTGTTGGGGCCGATTCTCTTCCATGGGCTAAATCTATAAGGGAAAAACAACTCAATCTCAACAATCCCGACTTCACTCCCCCTCACCAAACTTGTTGATACACCTACATGAAAACGCTACTTTGACCTACATCATCCTATGCCGCCGTTTGAAATTAGGGAGAAGTAATGGAGGCTAAGGTCTCGAGATTGTTGATTGAGTTGTTTTTCTTTTTCATCAAGTTTTAACTGTAAATGTGTAGAGATAACATTAACAATTTTTTAATTTCTAGCATCAAGTTCATAAAAGTTATATCCTGTCCTAATAATTTGTTGAACATGATTTGCATTTTTGTCTCCTTATTTTCGCTAAATATTTCTAATATCTTATTTTCCTCTCTCAATTTATCTCGAAAGGTAGTTTTTAAACTAACTTTTTAAACTTTGATCCTCAATATAAGTTAAATAGTTTGTGATTATAACCTAGCATCAATTTCATTGGCCACACATTGGCGAAAACGATCTCTTAAAAATAATAATTAGGGTAATAAGTACATCACATAGGATAAGATAATTCTTTTGCCTATTTTAATAAATTGGCTATTCTTTTATTACTTGTGAATCTTATCTGTATTTTATCTAATTACTAGTCATGTTTTGTACACACACAACAAAAGAGCAAACACTTTTTTGAAAGAAAAAGATATGAATGAATGCCTAAATATGAAGATAGAAGAGAGCATTGAAATGTAATACATAAATGCATAATAGGATTTGTTAATATCACATAGAATGATTTCAAGTAAATTTAGATAATTTGATTTGAATATGATAATACTTTTTTAAATACCGGAAGATTAAAATTTTTGACTAGTATTTGACCATATTTAAAAATCTTAATGGTCAATAGATGACACATATATTTGAAATGTATCAACTATCAAGAGGAAGTCTTGCCGATCAAGAATTACTAAAGAGATGTGTATTTTAATTTACAAAAACCACTTAATGTGTACACAATCGCCTTATTTCTCTTATATTTAAGCCTTGAAATAAAGTATTCACTGTGCTAAATTAAACAAAATGTGATCCAACAAATAATAAAAATGTATACATATAATTAGATTGATTGAAACTACTAAAATAAAATAACTTCCAAATTTAGATGAAAAATTCAATAAAAAGACTATAAAATCCCCAAGTCTCGACTAGAAAATGTATCTTTATCTTTGTACTATTCTTCATATTAATTAAATAACAAATAACTTAATGTATACATAATAAATTTTATTGATTCAGATTTAAATTTGAAGTAAATTACTCATTATACTAAATAAAATTGAATTTTATAATGTGATAAAAAGATATAGAATATGATTGAAATGTGATTCAATAAATCTCCAAACATTACACATGATATATCATTCTCTCGACTTGAAATTAGAGAAAAGCTCCATCAAAAGAGTTGTTTTTTTTTTTGATAAGTTTAATTTAGTTTGTGTACGAGAAGACATCTTTAATAATTCTTTAATTTTTCTAGTATCAAGTTCATATAAATTAATCTTTCATTCGAGTAATTGCTGAACATGATTTTCATTTTCTTCTCCTCATTTTTTTGCTCGAGTTTTCTAATATTATTTTGCTCGATCTTCTAATTTATTTGAAAGACATGTTTCATATTTAATCCACTTTCTTAACCTTTCATCCTCGTGGTGACTTAAATACCTCATGACGCTAGCCTTAATTTCGTTGAAAATTTGAAATTCCAAATAGATGCATATTGGGACTTGTTAATACAATATAAACCAATCAAAATGACTTCAAGTAAATCTAGGTAATTTTTGGTAATAAATTTATTAGGACAATTTGAATTGCAGAAAGATTTAAGTATTTTCTTAAAATGTTTGAAAATTTGATATTTCAAATAGATGCATATTCGGACTTGGTAATTTCATATAGTAATTAAAATGACTTCAAGTAAATCTAGGTAATTTGGTAATAAATTTATTATAATAATTTGATTTTTTAAAGATTTAAGTATTTTTTTTAAAATTTTAAAAATTTTACTTAAGTATTTTCTTAAAATGCTTGAATATTTAAAATTTCAACTAGATGCATATTGGGACCTGTTAATATTATATAGTAATTAAAATGACTTCAACAGATTCAGATAAATTTAGTTATAAATTTGATTTTTTGAAAATTTAAATATTTTCTTAAATACTTAAAATTTGAAATTTCAACTAAAATTTCAAATCATATTTTAAAATTATAAAACTTAATACTTAGTGGGTGATGTTGCATATATGAAATATTGCAATGGCTATATAATATTTTATGGAAAAAAAATATTGCTAACTATCAGAATTATAAGAACTAAAAAAGTATTAAGTGGGTGTTAGATCACTACTTCTCAAGGAAAATAACTCAACAATCAATTAAATATACCGTTCCAAACTTTTTAAATATAGGCACCACTAAATAATAAAATATCTTATTTTTTTTTTCTGAGATACCAAAGATTCAAATGCACCATATTTTACACCATATCGTACTAATAGATGGTACGATACAAAATAAAGTAGAGAATACTATTTATGAAAACAATATGAGAAAAGTGTACAACTATAGAAATACTAGTATGATCAAGGACCTCTTGATCCATATCTAGGATCGCCTAAACAATTAAACTTGTTGATGCACTCCCAACATGAAAACTGCCATTGACCTATATCATTCTCTCGTTTATTGCCCGAGACAGAGAAAAGTAATGGAGGTTATAGTTTGGCAAATTGTTGATTGAGTTGTTTCTTCCTTTCATCAAGTTTAGCATGTAAGATAAATAACTTTAACAATCCTTTGAGTTCCGTAGCATCAAGTTCATAACAATTATGCCCAGCCTTGAGTAATTTGTTGAATATTATTTTCATTTTCTTTCTCCTCATTTTCTTGCTCACTTTTTTTTTTAATATTTTATTTTTGCTCCAATTTTTTTTGAAAGGTAGGTCTTATAATCAACTAACTATTTTAACCTTTCATCCTCATAATAACATAAATACCTTGTGAGTATAAACCTAACCTCGTTCATTTGGCCACATTATGAATGGTTTCCTTCCGGGACTAGAATATCAGGCAACAAGTAACACTACATAAGATAGATTACTCTTTTACTTGTTTGAATAACCCAGCTATTCTTTCTATTTTTTTTTTAATTTTCCACCTTCATTTAAATTACTAATCATGTCTAATTCCACAAAAGAAGAAAAAGAAGAAAGAAAGAATACTTCTCACTTTCTTGGAAGTAAAAGAAATGAATGAATACCTAAATGTGAAGATAGATGCGTAATGAAATATGTTAATACCACATAGTAAAATGACTTCAAGTACATCTATTAATTTGATAATAAATTTATTAGAATAATTTGATTTTGGAAGATTTAAAGTATTTTCTCTTAAAATGCTTGAAAATTTAAAATTCCAAAGTATTTTGATATCAAGATTCCAGTGTCTCTATAGATAATTTCCAAGCCCAGGAAGTAGTGAAGTTTTCCTAAATCTTTAATCTTGAACTTCTGATGTAGGAACATCTTTTAAGTGTTGGAATTTCATCCGCATTAGTTCCTCGTGAGGACTATATCATCAAACATATACAGCAACCAAAACTATGGACTTGCCATTTTTCTTGCAAAATAATATGTCACCGTAGAATGTATGAACCTTTTGAATAAAGAGATTCACAACTTATCATACCAACGCCCGCCGACCTGTTTGCCATACAAAGATTTTTTCAGCTTACATAAAAACACCTTTATGATCCACAAGCAACTCCCGGGGAACTCTCCATGAGACTTCTTCATTGTCCCTATGTAGGAATGCATTGTTCACATTTAGCTGGTAGAGTGACCACCCTTTCTTCACAGCCAAACTAAGTAAGGCTCGAGAAGTTGTAGTCTTCACTGGGGAAAATGTTTCATTATAATCAATCCTATGTTGTTGAGTGAACCCTTTAACCACAAGTCTTTCTTTAAATCTTTCAACACTCTCATCTGCCTAGTGCTTTACTTGTAAACCCATTTGGCACCCTATGTAACTTTTCCCAATAGGTAACCCACTAAGTCCCAAGTGTTATTTGCATATAAAGCTCAAATTCTTGTGTCATTGCAAATAAGGCCACGTAGGGATTAAGGCTGCCTCCTCAAGGGCAAGAAGGCCTCACTATAATATGATGTGTGTTCCATTGATTGCTGACTAACTAGACTGGAGGGTATCAATGGATTGTGGGGAGAAAGGCAGGTATTAGACATTGGGTTTTTTGGCCGATTGGAAATTAGGCAAGGAGTATTTGTACTCTTGAAGATAAGTAGGAGTGATGTGAGAGCCTGATATCTCTAGTTCAATGATTGGTCTAATAAATGGTTGGAAAAGGCAAGCTGTGCTGTTGCAATCTGGAATTAAAGTTGTATGTTGGAGGAGGTACAGTAGTGGGAAGGTTTTGTTGTGAGTCGTTGTTCTGATTAAGAGAATTTGATGTCTAGAGGTAACAAGGGTTGTTGAAGTGGCATCTCTTCCCCGATAGATGTAAAATCTTGTGTGACAGGATTGACGGTCCTTCTTGTATTCAGATGACTTGTATCAGTGATATGTGTGGTAGTGTTGAAATTATTAGAATTAGAAACAAAAGAATCCACCATTTTCAGAATAGAAGGAAAAGTAGAATTATCGTGTGGCACGTGCTAAAAGGGAAAACATTCTCATGAAACAAAACATCTCTATTCTTAGTGATGTTTAGAGGACCTTGTAACCCTTGTTCCAAAAGGATATCCCAAAAAATGAGAGGGTTAGTTCTTGGTTCAAATTTGTCCTGTGTGTTTTGACAACCGTGGAAACAAAGACAGCCTAAAGGCTCTAAAGTGATTGTACTTAGGTTTCTTGTTGTACAAAACTATGGACATTTGTTATTCAATGAGGTGGGTATTCTATTGATCAGGTATGTGGTTGTCAAGATGCACTTCCCCAATATCTAAGGGATAACTTGATTGATATAAAGGGCCCTTGGCCGTCAAGGAGATGTTTGTGTTTTCTCTACAACACCATTTTGTTGTGGTGTATATGGACATATTTTCCGATGATGATTCCTTTGGATAGTAACAATTCTTTTGTTTCATTGTTGACAAATTCCAAGCGATTTTCAGTTCTGATTGTTTTAATAAAGTGGTAGAAAATTGATTTTCTATGAGGAGATGAAAAAGATTTGACAACTTGGAGTGTATTGCTTTTGCGCCCTCATCGTATGTGCCCAAGCTGATCTACTAAAATCATAAACCATTGTGAGGAAGTACTTGTAATTGTCATATGTGGAAATGTGGTATGGCCCTCATAGATCACATGTAAAAGCTCAAAAGGTTTGGTGGTAAAGGTGGTTTTCTCAGGGGAATGGCATTTGACTCGCTCGGGTCTACGTGACAATAGAACATACAAAAGGTCAAGCTTGATGCTAGACAAGGCAAAGATGAGATTCCTTTCATTCTCACAAAGGGTACATGTCCTAGTCTTAAATGCCATAAAATATCAACACTATCTTCTTGAGAGTTAGGATACAGAGAAGAGTTGAAAGTAGAGCAGGTTCTTTTATTGATAGAATGTGAGCTATTTACAATGTTTCTTGAAAAATGATGAATCCCGCTTATTGCAACAAGAGGACCAACAAAGAGGGACTAAAAGATGAATGAAATGAACTAGGCATGGAAGAGGATAAATCAAGGAGGTGAAGAACCTTCACATTTGTTAGTGACATTTTGAACAACAAAGATAGTATAAGCCATCCCTGGCTCTACTAAACTCCGTGAGGCCTCTTCAAGAAGGCCCGTAAGATACATGAAAAACTTCTAAAGCTAACAATACTTTAAGATGAAGAGCTAAACAATGAACTGAGATGAGATTGAATTTGAAACTGGAAACAAACAACACCCTATACAAAGCCTCCAGGCCGAATTAAGAATACCAATTTCGTTACCTTGACCTCATATCCATTAGGCGTAACAAGAAAAGAATAGAGTAATATTTTTGATGTTGGTTAGTAAGTTCTTATTATGTGTCATATGGAGAGAAGCTCCAGAGTCTAAGATCCAGGAATCAACAGTCAATGTATCAAAATCACATGTAAGTTCACCAATCCACCAATCGGTTATTATGAAAGAATGACAAGCAATAATACCTGCAAAGTTCATTGCTCCACTAGTGATAAGGGTTTGAGCAGGTCCGCAGGGGTAGTTGTTGTACTGGTGATGTTGGTGGTCAAAACTTGCATGTCCCGACTGAAATTGGCTCGAAGATTCAACAACTGGTTATTGATCCTTAATAAGCCCATGGAGAACCTCACACCGGATTGATGGTTGCTGAGCACTTTGATGCCGATTTTGCTGGATCGAGCTCATCCTTTTAAAATGTAATATCCTCCACACACATGTGAGGCAGAGTCAATTCTTTCCTCTAGTGAACTTAAATCCTGGGAAGTTTAAGGTAGTTTATAGCATTTGTCCTCAAGTGAGTCCAGTTTTCTACAAAAGTCGCAAAACAAAAAGAGACTTAGAAGAAGAATACCGGCCTCGGCCACTTGAACTAGCATTGTGTCTCGTTGAACTAATTATTTCCTTGTTTATTATGTCACTACTACTTTGTCTACCATAGTGGTTATTTCCTTGCTCTTGATAGTTAGCCCAAACCAGCATTGGCTGCCCCAGAGATGACTCTAAATCTAGTAGATTATGATGCTTGACTTCCGTTGCTTCTCCTCTTGGATTAGAATAGAAAAATATTGTGCTATGTTAGGTAAGGGACTCATCATTAGAATGTTACCTCCACTGACGTGTACATTTCATTTAATCCCATGAGGAATCGAATTAATCGTCTATCTTGTTCTACTTTGTGCATTTCAGCCTTGGCACCACAAGTACATTGACAGGTACAATTTGCGTTGACGTTAATCATGTTCAAATCTTCCCAAATTCTTTTCATTTTGGTATAGTAGCTAGTGATGTCTAAACTTCCGTGAGACAAGCCGTTAATCTCCTTGTAGCCTATATAACTTTCGCACCATTCGTATGATCGTATCTATCCTTTAGTTCCCCTGCCAAATCTCTCTAGCATCATCCACATACCGGGAGACTATCTGCTAAATCTCGTGAGAGTGAGTTCAAAATCCATGAGGTTACCATATTATCGCATCTTTCCTGCGCAAAGGTAGGGAGAACCCTCCGCAGTCGACCGCACTTGCATTGATAAAATCCATTTTGTTTTTGACTGAAACTGCCCTAAGAATGGCTCGTCAATGATCCGTATCTAGTCCATAAAAATAATAGGGAGCAAAGTAGTTCCTGCATTCTCGCATGGATGCATGTAGAGAGGGCTAGTGAAATCGAGGGTTTCAAGTGATTTGTCTCGATTCACCGGATTTTGCCTGGATATCTGGCGCCATGATTTGCAATCAATTGTAGATGTTATCCACGAGTATAAGAAGAGAACATGACTTTCAACAATTTGAAGAACACAATTCTCAAATCGCAAAATCGTATAAATTGAACGTAACACGAGAAGAGAAAAGGAAAAAAATGAGAAGAATAGAGTCACGATTCCGCTCTGATACCATGTTGAAGTTAAGGCAAGAAGAAATAATGATGTGATATTGAAGAGATAAGATTGAACTTTGGTAGTGAAATAATGGCCATGAATTCGCAGCTAAGAAACCATACTTTCTTTGAGACTCAATGTGGGAAATCAAAAAGTGATTTCCTCATTTCTGTAATTTGTTCTATATATACATGTGTAATGAAAATGAATGATAGCAAGGCGCTTGTCCATAACTACCTTACTAACACACTTACCTAACTAACCGACCAATGCCTCTCTTAACCGACTAGCTACTTTATATAAATATATCTTAATAATCTTAACAAAATTACTAAGAAGCGAAAAATACTAGATGATTCAACTTCTCATATTCCTATGAACAAAGTTACCCAATACATAAGAGGTGGATGATAGTGGTTACCCAATTTAATAGTAAGGGGTACAAGCCGACCTACATCTGGATATTATATCTACTCATATATAAACATGTCATAGTTAACTGATTTAAATAAAGGTAGAAGAAAATAATTTAAAATAATTAAAGATGGCTAAAGGGACTTGTTAATACCATATGATCAAATACCTACATAGATTTAAACTTGTTTCAAATTTGGATTAAAATTGATATTATATTGCAATCTATTGAAACATAAGTATTCTATTAATAATATAAATTACTATTATACAAGGATGAAAATTCTCGAGATAAAAGAATGTTTGACATGATAAGCAAATATAAAATTAAAATCAAGTTTGTACATTTCAAATTAAAAAAATCCATAAATATTAAATTTAGATCGTAAAATTCGTAAGTGTAACTAGCAAATGTACCTTTTTCTTTGTACTATTGTTCGATATTAATTAAATAACATTAAAAACTTGATATATACACAATAAGTTTGCTGATTTTGAGTTAAACTTGAGATAAAGTACTTAATACTAAATAATCTTATAATATGATAAGAAGAAGTAGAATATGATTAAAAAATGATTCAATAGACCCCCAAATATTACACATGTATCAAGGTTGACCAAATAACATTAGTACATTTTTTTCCTACTAATATAACATAACTTTCAGCCAAAAAAGACTATAAAATCCGCAATGTGTACTAGAAAATTTAAAATTTCACTAGTATTTCGCATCATATTTAAAAATCTTAATGGTCAATGATGACGCATATATATTTGAAATGTATCAATTATCAAGAGGAAGTCTTGCCGACTCACTAATTACTAAAGAGATGTATATTTTTATTTGCAAACCACTTAATGCGTACACAATCAGTTTATTTATCTTAGATTTAAGCCTTGAAATAAAATAAAATAAATAAAAAAACCTTCCAAATTAATGTGAAAATTCAATTAAAAAGACTATAAAATCCCCAAGTGTGACTAGCAAATGTGTTCTTTTCTTTGTACTATTCTTTCTATATTAATTAAATAACAAATAACTTAATGTATACATAATAATTTAATTGATTTAGATTTAATTTTGAAGTAAATTACTCATTATACTAAATAAAATTGAATTTTATAATGTGATAAAAAGAAATAGAATATGATTGAAATGTGATTCAATAGATCTCCAAACATTACATATGATATATCAAGTTCGACCATAACACTAGTTTATTCTTTTCTACTAACATAGCATAACTTTTATATTGTTAAAATAACATGAACTAATAATGATGTGCAATAAGAAAACAACGTAAGATAAAAGTAGAAAAATACTAATATGATCAATCATCATGACCTTCTATTGGGCTACAACTAGCACCACTTCCCTCCACTAAATTTATTGATGTGCTTCCACATAAAAACCGGCTATTTGATCTATACTATTCAGCTTATCGACTTGAAATTAGAGAAAAGTGATGAAGGCCGAGAAGTCTCAATTGTTGAAAGAGTTGTTTTTCTTTTGATAAGTTTAATTTAGTTTCTGTGTACGAGAAGACATCTTTTAACAATTCTTTAATTTTTCAGTATCATATAAATTAATCTTTCATTCGAGTAATTGGTTGAACATGATTTTCGCTTTCTTCTCCTCATATTTTTTCACTGAATTTTTTCTAATAATATTTTTTTGCTCGATCTTCCAATTTATTTCAAAGACATGTTTCATATTTAACTCTCTTTCTTAACCTTTCATCCTCGTAGACTTAAATACCTCATGACGCGCCTTAATTTCGTTTGAAATTTTAAAATTCCAAATAACAGTTTAAAATTGTTTAGGGTGTAATAGGACCCCGCAAAAATTAAGTGTTTTCTATTTGTTTGGTTAAAATTGTAAAATTAATTATTAAAATTTGAATTTTGAAAGATTTACGGATTTTCTTAAAATGCTTCAATATTTGAAATTCCAAATAGATGCATATAGTAATTAAAATGACCTTCAAGTAAATCTAGGTAAGTTGGTAATCAATTTATTAGGACAATTTGATTTTTAAAAAATTTAAGTATTTTTTTAAAATGTTTAAAAATTTAAAATTTCAGATTTAAGCATTTTATTAAAATGCTTGACAATTTGAAATTCCAAATACATGCATATTGAGACTTGTTGATACCATATAGTAATTAAAACACTTCAAATAAATCTAGTACTTGGTAATAAAATTTTATTAGGACAATTTGATTTTTAAAAAATTAAAAAAGGAAATAATGATGTGATTATTTAAAAGTTGAAAATTTTAAAATTTCAACTAGAATTATCCGAATAAATTCATTACCAAATCTTAATCTATTATCCTATCATTTTTTCATATTGCATTTTTATAAAATTTCCATATTTAATTTAATTTGTTGCAGTAACAATGGTAATATCATAAACATTAAACCTATTAAGTTTATATCATAGATTCATCTGGATATTTGAAATTTATTTATTTTAGTAGTTTTAAATCAACCTAATTAGATGTGTAAATTTTTTTATCCATTGAATCACATTTTCTGTCATATTCTTTTTATTCATATTACAAAATTCAAATATTATTTAGCATAATGACTACTAGATATCAAGGTTTAAGTCTAAAAGAAACTGATTGTGAGTTCGAGTTACTAAGAAAGTAAAAGAGTAAAATGTTTACATGGCAAACACCCCATGTAAACATTGAATTCAAACAATGATTAATTGACCACCAAGTTGAATACAGCGTAAACTACATCGACACAACCCATCACCTATAACGATGTCAAAACTCCAATCAATCTTTTAATATCCGCATACACAATATCTAAATTAGTTCTATACAATGGCAATCTCAAATCTAAAGAGATGTGTACATATTTTTATTTACAAACCACTTAATATGTACACAACTAGTTTATTTATTTTAGATTTAAGCCTTGAAATAGAGTATTCATTATGCTAAATTAAAAGAAATTTATAATATGAATAGAAAAATGACAAAAATGTTATCCAACAAATAATAAAAATTTACACATATAATTAGGTTGACTAAAACTACTAAAAAAGTAAATTTCCAAATATAGAGAAATTTTTTTATTAAAAAAATGCAAAAATAAAATAAAATATTGTAGCCTTCATTTCTAGGCTATAAAATTTACAATATACTTATTGTGATTGAGATAAATCCTTTGCGTGTTTTTTTTTCATTTATTTCTCAGTCAACAATTTAATTGTTTAATCTCGTATAGAAAATCAATAGTTATAAAAGAGTGGGAACGCCTTTTAATATAGAAACTCTTATGGTCAAGTCGACATGAAAAGTTACACAGGAAATTCAAAAAATATCTTTGAACTGAAAATTACGTGTAGATATAATAAGGAAGCAACATCAGCTTAGTTAGTAAAATTGCTACAAAATAAAATAACCACACAAAAATTGTCCAAAGAATTTTAGAAATAAAAAGAATAGAAAAAACACAAAAAATTACCCGAGAAGAAATCTAATCAACATCTACAATCAAGTCTCTGATAATATAAAAGGAAAATGTTAAGACGAGTGCATGATTACAAGATTGATAGGATTATAAATGATTACATCTCATCCAATGAAACTTATGAAATTCCTTTGCCTTCTTGTCACACGAGAGGATAAAATATATATAGGAGGAACTTGAAAAATGAAAAGTTTATCTTTTAATGTCTTGATATATCTTTGTTAGCAAATAATTATCAATGTGAAAACCCAAAGCTTCTTATAGTTCATGAAAATATTTTAATGGATATTTGATAATCACTTTTATTTTTTTAGTTTCCACTTTTAAAATAGTATAAGATATAGATAGATATAATTTGCTATTATACAAGAATGATAAATTTTATTGATTTAGATTTAAACTTTAAATAATGTATTATTATATCAACAAAATTAAGTTTTTATAATGTGAAAACAAATAGAATATGATTTTAATAGATTCCCCAAATTTACTAGTACATTTCTTTCTTTCCCTTTAGCTTCAACATAGCAAAACATTCACACATATACCATTAAAAATAACATGAACTAATAGATGGTATGAGACAAAATAAAGTAGAGAAAATATTTATGAAAACAACATGAGAAAAAAAGTGTAGAACTATAAAAATACTAGTATGATCTGTCATCATGACCTCTTGATGCATTTCCAACATGAAACCACCGTTTGACCCGGCATCAATTTCCCTGCTTGTTGCCCGAGATTAGAGAGAAGTAATGGAGGCCGAGAAGTCATAGATTGTTGATTGAGTTGTCTCTTCTTCATCAACTTAATCCGTGTAAGAGCAGATAACTTTAACAATCCTTTGAGCTCCCTAGCATCAAGTTCATAAAAATTATACCCTGTTTTGAGCAATTTGTTGAATATTATTTTGATTTTCTTCTCCTCGTTTTCTTGCTCAATTTTTTTGATACTTTGTTTTCGCTCCTCCAATTTCTCTGAAAGATAGGTTTTGTAATCAACTAAATTTTTTAACCTTTCATCCTTTAATAACATAAATACCTCGTGAGTATAAACCTAACATCAGTTTCATTTGGCCACATTATAGGAATGGTTTCTCCGTGAATAAAATAATTATAGCAATAAGTACATCATATAAAATAGAGCAATTCTTTTTGCTTGTTTGAATAAACTATCTATTCTTCTATTTTTTCAATTTTTCTCTCGACCTTATCTAAATTACTAGACATGTTTCTTGTTATACCCACTCAAAGAAGATAGAAGAAGAACATTGAAATGTATATATAGATGGCTAATAAGACTTGTTAATACCATATAGTAAAATGACTTCAAACTAAATCTAGAAATTTGGTAATAAATTTATTATGACAATTTGATTTGTGGAAGATTTAAATATTTTCTTAAAATGCTTGAAAATTTAAAATTTCAACTAGAATTTGAGACCATATTTTGAGAGTTATAAAATCTA
Organism: Datura stramonium; assembly: GCA_018107945.1. Classification (NCBI taxonomy): domain Eukaryota; kingdom Viridiplantae; phylum Streptophyta; class Magnoliopsida; order Solanales; family Solanaceae; genus Datura; species Datura stramonium. The sequence continues at coordinate 18,343 of JACEIK010009539.1, forward strand.
ATGATGAGTGGATGACGTTGCACATATATCCAAAATTTCAACTAGTATTTTAGATCATATCAAGAGTGAAGTCTTGCTAATTTACCATAAATCACTTTTTTTTTAAAAAAACAGAAAAACTAAAAAAAATAAAAAAAATAAAAAAAATAAAAAAAATAAAAAAAATAAAAAAAATAAAAAATTTAACAAAATAGTTTATTTCCGATTACAAAATAGCATAATAAGAAACGTAAATAATAATTGAATAATTTGTATCATAAAATACTAACAAAATATATACAGGATTATGTATTTGAATATATGAAAATGTAATATATATTCCTGCTAAAATAAATATTTTTGTAAAGATAAATACATAATCATTCCTATAAATACATATTTGAAATATTTAAATGTATATGTATTTGAATGTATTAAAAATAGAACTAATACATATTTCTGCTAAAATAAATATTTTGTAAAGATAAATACATAACCATTCCAACAAATACTTATTTGAAATATTTGAATGTATATGTATAACATAATAGCATTATGGTGTTGTAATGTATGATTTCATTTTATTCCATAAATTCTATTGGCTACAAACTAGCACCACTTCCTCCACTAAACTTATTGATGTGCTTCCAATATGAAAACCGCCATTTTGTTCTATATTATTCTCGCCATCGACTTGAAATTAGAGAAAAGACAAAGGCTGAGAAGTCTGCAATTGTTGAAAGAGTTGTTTCTTTCTTTGACAAGTTTAATTTAGTTGTGTACGAGAAGACATCTAAACAATTCTTTAACATTTCTAGTATCAACAAGTTCATATAAATTAATCTTTCATTCGAGTAAATTGGTTGGACATGATTTTCATTTTCTTCTCCTCATTTTTTTGCTACTGAGTTTTCCAATATTTTTGCTCGATCTTCCAATTTATTTGAAAGACATGTTTCCATGTTTAACTCACTTTCTTAACCTTTCATCCTCAGATGTAATACCCCGAAAAAGGGCCTAAGAATAGACCGGGGAGTTAAATTTGAAAATTTGAAATTTTAAATATTTTATTTTGTGTTTATTTTGTAATTTAAGCCAAAAGGCATAAGTTAGAATTTTTTGTTAGTTTTCTACTTCATGTCTAAAATATAATCTTAGAAGATTTGAATTTTGAAACATTTAAGTATTTTCTTAAAATGTTTGAAAATTTGATATTTCAAATAGATGCATATTTGGACTTGGTAATTTCATATAGTAATTAAAATGACTTCAAGTAAATCCAGGTAATTTGGTAATAAATTTTTTAGGACAATTTGATTTTTGAAAGATTTAAGTATTTTCTTAAAATGCTTGAATATTTGAAATTTCAAATAGATGCATATTGGCACTTGTTAATTTTATATAGTAATTAAAATGAATTCAAGTAAATCTAGATAATTTGATTATAAATTTATTATGATAATTTAATTTTTTAAAGATTTAAGTATTTTTTAAATTTTTTAAAAATTTAAAATTTTAGATTTAAGTATTTTCTTAAAATGCTTGAATATTTAAAATTCCAACTAGATGCATATTGGGACCTGTTAATATTATAGGTAATTAAAATGACTTCAAATAAATCCAGATAAATTAAGTTATAAAGTTGATTCTTTTTGAAAGATTTAAATATTTTCTTAAAATACTTAAAATTTGAAATTTCAACTTTTAAATAATCACATCATTATTTCCTTTTTTAATTTTTTAAATTTTAAAGTTTCAAGTATTTTAAGAAAATTCTTAAATATTTAAAATTAAATTATCCTAATAAATTTATTATCAAATTTAGACCGAATTACCTATATTTATTTTAAGTCATTTTACTATGTGGTACTAACATGTCTCATTATGCATCTATATATACATTTCAATGCTCCTTTTCTATCTTCACAGTTAGATATTCATTCATTTCTCTTACTCAGCTGAAGTGTCTTTTTTGATTTTTTTAATATTTTTATTTTTGTATGCCTACCAAACATGGCTAGTAATTTTGATAAAAGGTCAAAGAAGAATTGTGAAAATAAAAGAATGAATTCAGTTTATTCCAATCAAGCAAAAGAATTAGAGTCTGAGGAGGCTTGTTGCTCCTAATTATTTAGTCCCAAAAATCATTCTGGCGTGGCTAAACAAAATTGATGGTAAGATTATACTCAAAAGGTATTTATGTTATATATACCGAGGATGAAAAGTTAGAACAGTTAGTATAGTCTTAGCATCAATTTTGTTTAGCCACATTTCAAGAATGATTGTAGACTAAAAATAATTAGGGGCAACAAGTACACCATATAGGATAGATAAGTCTTTTGCTTGATTGAATAAAATAGTTATTCTTTTATTTACGTATTCATTTTCCAAGACCAAAAATAACTAGGGCAATAAATTCATCTTCAGCACTTTTTTTCAATGATTATAAAAAATGAATTTTTTTTTCTCTTTCTATAAAAATACATGTATTCTCTATTTTCAACGGACTTTTAAAATGATTACCATCAACTTTATGTCTTTCATCTATCATTCATGATCCAGATTTTAATATCCCCAATAAACAAACAATCAAAAACTTTCAATCATATATGTCATCATAATAAAAGTTAGAGATTTTTCACATGACTAGAGTGTCTTATGGAGCAATGTCAAAGGTATTTTCAGCTTTTGCAAATTTCTCGTTTCTATTTTTTATATGGCACTTCAACTCTTAAAGGTCAATCATTACTTTTCAATTTGTTAGGTTTTAAATTTTATGAACTAATTTTTCAATCATTACAATTTATTTTTTATGCAGTCAGGGTGGTGTTATGATGACTTCTATTTTATTTATTGTAGAATTGCCTTCAAGTTTTGATCATACAGGTAAATTACGGATTTATGACAACTTGAGGATCTCAAACAATTTGGGATTGAGGGATGACTTGAAGATGGAAAATATCTGCGTAGTATTTTCATCCAATTTTGTTTCTATACTAAAAGATATAGGGCCCAGCACCTCAAACAAGTCGAGATTTGTGATTTTGTTGCATACATGTATTCTCTATTTTCTATGGGAGTTTCTTAAACAATTTACCATCAATTTCATGTCCTCTTTAACTATTACTCATGATCCAAATTTTATGCTTTTATATCCCAATAAACAAATAAATAAATAAAATCTTTCCATCGTATATATTAGTTTATAATAGAAGTTGGGAGATTTTTCATACATGACTAAAATGTTTTCTGTAGCAAATGAAAAAGGTGTGTTTGGGTTTTTACAAATTTCTGTCTATTTCTTGGATGACACTTCAACTTTGAAAGGAACAAATTTATGCTGCGCGAAATATGTAATATGGTTCAATACCTTTTCTTTCGATCATAAAAAGGGAGAACCATTCAAAATCCCGAATATGATTTTCTCTTTCTCCTATGTTTTGTGAGTCTTTTTTCAATATTTTTCTAAAGTAGGAAAATAAAATTAATGCAATATTGTTTCATGACATTAATGAGTTGATTTATAGATTTACTTAATACAAATAATATATTTTTCACAAGAGAATGTGTTTGATTTGGTTTCTTATCAACTATATATTCTTAAGATAAAAATTAGAGATGTAACTTTGATAGTTTCATTAAAAGAATCAAACGTAATTGTTGTCTTTTTATTTATAATAGGTTAGGTCTTTTGTTTTATGGTGCTGCTGCTTGGTGGACTATAATTTTCTTGGTTACTTTTTATTTGTAATATTACTCCTTATTCGGTTAGCACATATTGTTACTTCATTTATTTTTTCATATTTGATTTTGATGGGGTTTTGAATATTTGATTAGGGAACACGAAAGGACAATGATGAGTATTAATCCCACAAAAATTAGTAAATTGCTTAAAATTTGGACAAGAAAATGAACTTTTGGTATTCACTTTTTAGCATTATAATATATATAATTCTCTTCTTTAGCCTTTTGTATGCTATTCTTATAATTTTTTAATTCTTGTAGATCACCAATAATTTTAACCATGACCATCAATTCCATCCATTATATTTCTACGTGTCTCTTTTTATGTTTGAAGATGTTTGACGTAAATACTTAATAGTACTATTATGTAACCAACTTAGGGTTTATCTACTCACTATCTTACTTGAATATTTTTTTTGCAGGAAATTTAGGAGTAACTTTTTATACCAATAAAGTCTGAGGTAACTTTTTATTTTTCTATTTTTTGTAAAGTATGAAATATATTAGTTGTATCTTCCCAGTTTAACCTGATAATGTTGGGATAAATTATTTAACCTCAATAATTAAAATCTTATTACAACAACGACAAGCTCTTGTCTCAAACATACTTAAGTTAGCTATACGAATAGTCATCATGCCTATCACTTTTCATTTATAATTATAACCTATGTTGCTCAGATCCTCCATAAATACTAATACAATCGTGTTGGATCTTCCAAAATATATATCTTTTGGAAGGAGAATATTATCAAGATAAAATAATATAGTTAGATTTGTTGGGTTCAGTAATTATATCTTACAAATCTATGTAAGTCCCGTAAAAAGTTTATCCAACAATTTCTTTTGTGTAATAGTTAATGGTCGTCATACAACTATGCACTTTTTTGTAATTAGTAGATAGTAGGTCCTTTACAAATTAGTTATACTTTAGTATATATGTATAATTATTTTTACTTTGTAAAGTAACTCATTTTTTTTGCCAATATAAAATTTAATAGTAAAAGCATAAACCACATTAATTGGATTATTCGGGGTTGTATGTATGATTTGTTATGGGATATACGAAATTATCTTTAAGTCTTGAGTTGATATTGAGCTGCTTCACATGAATGCTTTGTATTAAATAATTTTTTTACATTTAAATTTTCTACATTTCATCCTATATTTTATCTAATTAAGATGTTGTTTAAATATTTACTAATTGGTAAATCCACATGCTTATTATTTGCATATGACGCATGTCATTTTTCATGCATAAATGGTTAAAAGATACTCAGAGGAACATCTCACTCACCACAATAAATTCAAGGATGCATAAGGTTACGCAATCCATTCAAGTATCTGATTCAATCATTCAGGCTGTATATCTCCAAATAGAAAGTGAAATGTAGCAAGTATTTTATTTTGATTCTTTTTCATGATGTCGTCTTTCATAGAAAATCCATTTTTGTTTGAAGTGGATAGAGAATTCGGAAGTTCTAGTAGCATTGTCATTTGTATTTATTTTTCTCATGTATTTTTGTTTAGCCAACTTTCTCTTAACGATAATATATAGTAATATTTTTTTAGATTTGATGCATTCATGGTAGTGCAAAAATAATAATATCAAAAGAAAATATTATAAGTAGAATATTGCTATTCATAGATATATGATACATACTTTCTACCCTAATGAGACGAAAGACCAAAAGATATTTATGTTTGTGGATTTGTAATTTAAGATTGTTGTGTCTTTTTGCTTATTTATTAAGATTACTTTGGCGACCATTTTGATGAGGGAGCAACAACGGGAAAAATGTCTATTTTGTGTTGATATTATTTAAACATTTGTGTATGAAAAATAGTATCATCATATACAATTAACCATTACATCATCATATACAATTAACCATCATCATATACATCATATTATTTAACCTTTTGAAAAATGACATCTTTCGTAAACGTTCGCTTTGTATGGATAGAGAATTCGGAAGTTCTATCAGCACTCATTTTTTATTCTTTTCATGTATTTATTTGTTTATTGGGCTATCTCTAATGATAATATATAGTAATATTTTTCAGATTTGGCATCAATGGCAGTGCAAAATAATAACATTAAAATAAATTATCAAGATACAAAAGATTGCTATTCATATATGATAAATCGCATATACTTTCCACCCTAATGGGAGTAAAGACGATTGTATTTATGCTTATGATGTTGAATCAAATGTTTTATATATTTTTTATGAAAAAATTAATAAATGTTTCTTTATTTATGTTTATTTGGGTTCTTTTGGTGTTTATTTTTTTTTTGGGGTTATTTTTAATTTTTTCATCCTTTTTGTTTTTTGATATTACTATTTGTAAAACTTTAAATTTTACTTAAAAAGAGATTTACTAGTTTAGACATTAGACATGTCATTTAAGTAAATGAAAATTAGATGAAGTATTTTTCATATTTATTATTTTCTATAAATTAATTTATATTAAATGATCATCTTAGCAAGTTCACTTTTATTTTTAAATACCGCGCAAAGCTAGAAAATTAATTATAGATAATTCTATTGCTTTCATTTGAATAAACTAGCTATTCTTCTATTTTGTGTGATTCTTCTGTCTTTCATCTAATTACTAGTCATATTTTGTATACACATAAAAGAAGAGAACACTTTCTCGGAAGTAAAAGATATGAATGAATGCCAACATATGAAGATAGAAGAGAAGCAATGAAGTATGCATGTGTGTATATATATATATAGATGCATAATGGGACTTGTTAATACCAAATAGTAAAATAATTTTAAATAAATTCAGACAATTTGCTCCGAATATGATAATAATTTTTTCTTAAATGCTGAAATATTCAATTTTTCAACTAGTATTTCATCATATTTTGGAAATTACAAAATCTTAATGATCAAAGGATGACATTGCACATATATTTGAAATCTCAAAAGTGAATTCTTGCCGACTCACTAATTGCTAGTATTGCAACTGTTATAGAATATTTTTAAGTAAAGAAAAATTTGGGATTATTGTTTATATTTTCTTTTATTTAATATATAGCACTTTTTATTGCAAGAGACTATATATTATGAAGTGGAATCAAACCAAGGTCATTAATTTGCAAAGCACCAAACTAATGTGCTAGAAAAATGGAATGAAAATATCTTTTATCTAGAACAATAATATTATAGTAATAAGATTAAAAGAAAAGGAAAATGACTGTTCAATATCTAATGGACATTTTGATAATTCAACTTTCAATATTTTTGATTCTCACTTTTAGAAGAGCATAGATAGATACAAGTTGCTATTATACAAGGATGATAATTCTTATGATGAATAACAAACAACTTAATGTTTACACTACAAATTTCATTTATTTTGGGATTTCTAAACTTAAATAATGTACCGAATAAAATTAAATTTCATAATGTGAAAACAAATAGAATATGATTGAAATGTGATTTAATAGATCCCCAATATTATACATATATCTTTGATGACATTTTTTTCCTACTAACATAGCAAACATTACATACCATTTAAAATAACACCATGAACTACTAGATGGTACGAGACAAAATAAAGTAGAGAATAATATTTATGAAAAACAATATGAGAAGAAAGTGTAGAACTATAGAAAATAGTATGATCTGTCATCATGACCTCTGATCCATATCTAGCACCACCGCCACCAAACTTGTTGATGTACCCCAAAATGAAAACCGCTACTTTGACCTATATCATTCCTCGCTTGTTGCCTGAGATTATAGAAAAGTAATGGCGGCTGAGACATAAAGTAATATTTTTCAGATTTGAAACATAAGTATTCTATTAATAATATAAATTACTATTATTTACAAGGATGAAAATTTCTAGATAAAAGAATGTTTGACATGAATGAACTTAAAATTAAAATCAAGTTTGTACATTTCAAATAAAAAAATTCATAAATATTAAATTTAGATCGTAAAATTCGCAAGTGTAACTAGTAAATGTACCTTTTTCTTTGTACTATTGTTCGATATTAATTAAATAACAGAAAACTATATATATACACAATAAGTTTCACCGATTTTGAGTTAAACTTGGAGATAAAAGTCTTAATACTAATAAAATCAATCTTATAATGATAAGAAGAAGTAGAATATGATTAAAATATGATTCAATAGACCCCCAAACATTACATATGTATCAAGGTTGACCAAATAACATTAGTACATTTTTTCTACGAATATAACATAACTTTCACGTACTCTTCTATCAAAAAACATGAAGTAATAAATGATGGGTGATTAAATAAAAGCAGAAAATACTATATTTGAAATACAACATGACAAAAAATTAGATAAATAATAGTATGATCAGTCATCATGATGTTCTATAAGTCCAAGACTAGCACTACTTCCATCCTCCATCTTAGATTTGAGATTATTATTACCTCAATAGCAATTCCACTTAGTATTGTGCATCCGAATATTAAGAGAGATTGAGAGTTTCGACATCGCTATAGGTGATGGGGTTGTGTCGATATAGTTTTAGCTAACGGTAAAACTCAAATTGATGGTCCAATTGATTATTGTTTGAGTATAACTTTTGTTAGCCCATTCATACATAGTACGCATAATGACATTGTCCTTAATTTTTGAACATTTTAATTGATTATATCTCTAGTATTCAGAATTTATTTTTTCACAAATATTATATAGTGAAGGTAATACTAATATTTAGTGAATCAGCAAGACTTTACTCTTGATATGATGTGAAATACTAGATGAAATTTTGAATACATGTGCCACGCCATTCACTTATCATTAAAATTTTATAACTCCCAAATTATGATGTAAAATTTAGTTGATACTTTTAAATTTTCAAACATTTTAAGAAAATACTTAAATCTTATAAAATCCAATTATTATAATAAATTTATTTCCAAATTTAGACCAAATTACCTTAATATATTCTAGTGATTTTACTATATAGTATTAACATGTCTCATTATGCATCTATATATACATTTCAATACTCCTCTTCTATTTTCACATTTAGGTATTCATTCATTTCTTTTACTCCCAAAGAAAGTGTCTATTTCTTCTTAATTTTTTATTAAAGGAGCAAAAATAAAATATTAAAATTGAAAAAATGAGGAGAATAGGGAAAATCATGTCTAATAAATTATTCGAGATAGGGTAAAATATTTATGAACTTGATGCTAGGAAATTAAAGAATTGTTAAAAGTTATCTTCTTTACATAGGCTAAACTTTTGATTCAAGTGGAAGAAACAACCCAATCAACTATCTCTAGCATTAATGGAGACTCGAGAAGTCTCGAGATAATGTTGGATTGAGTTGTTTCTCTCTTTTCATCATGTTTCGCCTGCGGTAAATGTAGATAACTTTAACAATCCTTTAATTTCTTCTAGCATCAAATTCATAAAAATTATATCCTGTCCCAATTAATTTGTTGAACATGATTTCCATTTTCCTCTCCTTGTTTTCTTGCTCAATTTTTCTAATATCTTATTTTTGGCTCATCCAAGTTATTTGAAAGGCAATGCTCTAAACTAACTTTTTAAACTTTGATCCCGTATAATTTAAATACCTTATGAGTGTAACCCTAACATCAATTTCGTTTGCCCACACATTACAGAAACAATTTTCTCCAAGACAAAAATAACTATGACAATAAATACACCACATATTATAGATAATTTTATTACTTTTATTTGAATAAACTAGCTATTCTTCTATTTCTGCATGCATTCTTCCCGTCTTTCATCTAATTACCAGTCATGTTTTGTACATAGAAGAAGAGAACACTTTTTTGGAAGTAAAAGATATGAATGAATGCCAAATATATATTTGAAGTGTATCAACTCTCAAGAGTGAGGTCTTGCTGACTACTAATTGCGAGTATTGGGTAACTCGTTATAAAATATTTTATAAAAATAAATTTGGATTACTAGAGATATATTCTCTATTTAATATATAACACTCTTTTATTGCGAGAGGACAATATATTTATGCAAAGTGGAATCAAACTAAGGTCATTTATTTTGCAAAGCACCAAACTAATGTGTTAGAAAATGGAACAAAATATCTATTATCATGTGCTAAAGTTGTGAGTTCGAGTCATCAAGGAAGTAAAAAGGTGGGAACTTCAATAGAGGGGCAAAATATATTTGTACACTAGGTATGAATGGACTAACACCCTATGTAAAATTGAATTCAAACAATGATTAATTGACAACCAAGTTGAATATCTTAGTTGAAACTATATCGTATAATAACCCATCGACTATAGCGATGTCAAAATTCCCGACCGATCTCTTAATATCTAGATACATAATACTAAATTAGTGCTATTATTAATGAATATCTCAAATATAAAGATATGTGTATTTTGCACTAATAGATGGTACGAGACAAAATAAAGTAGAGAATGATGGCGAAAAACAATATGAGAAGAAAGTGTAGAACTATAGAAATACTAGTATGATCTGTCATCATGACCTCTTGATCCATATCTAGCACCACTTCCAGCCACCAAACTTGTTGATGCACTCCCAACATGAAAACCGCTGCATTGACCTATCATTCTCTCTGCTTGTTGCCCGAGATTAGAGAAAAGTAATGGCGGCCGAGACATAGTAATATTTTTCGATTTGAAACATAAGTATTCTATTAATAATATAAATTACTATTATACAAGGATGAAAATTGAGAGATAAAAGAATGTTTGACATGATATGAACTTAAAATTAAAATCAAGCTTGTACATTTCAAATTAAAAAATTCATAAATATTAAATTTAGATCGAAAATCTATAATATGTAACTAGCAATGTACCTTTTCTTTGTACTATTGTTCGATATTAATTAAATAACAAAAACTTAATATATACACAATAAGTTTCATTGATTTTGATTTAAACTTGAGATAAAGTACTCAATAACATATAATAATTTATAAAGTGATAAGAAGTAGAATATGATTAAAGTGTAATTCAATAGATCCCCATAAATTACAAGATTCAATAAGATTGACCAAATAACATTAGTACATCTTTTTTCTACACATAAATATAACTTTCTACATACTATTTCTATCAAAAACATGAAGTAATAAATGATGGACGATAAATAAATGTAGGAAATACTATTTTTGAAATATAACATAAGAAAAAAAATAGAAAAATAATAGTATGATAAGTCATCATAACATTCTATAGGTCCAAGACTAGCACTGTTTCCATCCACCAAACTTATTGGTGCAAACTCAAATTGAAAACCATCACATTGATCTACATCATTCTCAATTATAGGCTCGAAAGTAGAGAAAAGTGATGAAAGTTGAGAAGTCTAAGATTGTTGATAGAATTATCTTCTTCTTTAACAAATCTTTAATTTTTCTATGCCATCAACTATCAAGTTCATTTTCATTAATCTTTCATTTTCTTCTCTCATCTCTTTGCTCAAATTTTCTATTTTTTGCTCGATCCTCCATTCTATCTAAAAAGGAAAGTCTCATACTAAACTAAGTTTTTGTAATCTTTCATCCTCGTTGTGACAAAATATGAAAGGACGCAAGCCACTTAAATTGCCTAGCCAAACTATAGGAACGGTTTCTCCTAAAACTAAAAATAATTAACGAAACAACTATATCACATAGATTAGCTAATTCGTGTGCTTTTTGGGACCAACGTAGATATCTTCTTACCTTAAATTTATGGTCATATTTGTGCCACACAAAAGAAGAAGAATAAAAGAAGAGAGCACTTTCTTTTGAGATCAAAATATATGAATGAATAAGAAATTGTGAAGATAGAAGAGGGGTATCAAAATATACATATAGATTCATAATGGGATCTGTTAATACTATAGAGTAAAATTACTTCAAGTAAATCTAGGTAATTTGTCCACTTGGTACAAATTTATTAGGACAATTTTATTTTTGAAAGATTTGAGTATTTTCAACATACTTGAAAATACTTAAACTAGGAAAAGGAAATTTGATATTTAAAATAAATTTAAATTTCAAATTTTCAAGCATTTTAAGAAAATACTTAAACCTTTTAAAAATTAAATTATCTGAATAAATTCATTATCAAATACAGACTCTATTATCCTATCATTTTTTTCATATTGCATTTTTATGTACTTCCATATTTACTTTAATTTGTTAAGTTAGCAATGGTAATATCATAAACATTAAACCTATTAAGTTTATATCCTAGATTCATCTGGATATTTGAAATTTATTTTATTTTAATAGTTTCTACCAACCTAATTAGATGTGTAAATTTTTATTATCCATGAATCACATTTTCTGTCATATTCTTTTTCTATTCATATTACAAAATTGAGTATAATTTAGCACAATGACTACTCTATCTCAAGGTTTGAATCTAAAAAAAACTAGTGTACACATTAAGTTATTTGTGCAAATAAAAATACATATCTCTTTGATTTGAGATTTTCTATTACTCAATAGCACTAATTTAGTATTATGTATCTGAATATTAAGAGATCGATTGGGAGTTTGACATCGCTAGGTGATGGGGTTGTGTTGATGTAATTTTGACTAACGTGGAAACTCAACTTAATGGTCCAATTGATTATTGTTTGAGTATAACTTTATTAGTCAATTCATGTACAGTATGCATAATGACATTTCCTAATTTTTGAACATTTAAATTCGATTATATCTCTAGTAATCAAAATTTATTTTTCATAAATATTATATAGCAGTTGCAATACTAACATTTAGTGAGTCACAAGACTTACTCTTGATATGATCAAATACTAGATTAAATTTTTGAATATATGTGCAACTTTATCATTAAAATTTTATAACTCCAAAAATATAATCTAAAAATTTAGTTGAGATTTTTAAATTTTCAAACATTTTAAGAAAATACTTAAATCTTATAAAATCAATTAGGCCTAATAAATTTATTTCTAACAGACTAAATTACCTAAATTTACTTGAAGTGATTTACTATACTGTACTAACATGTCTCATTATGCATCTATATATACATTTCAATACCTCTTTCTATCTTCACATTTAGATATTCATTCATTTCTTTTACTCCCAAAGAAAGTGTTCATTTCTTTTCTTCATTTTTTTAGTTTTTGTTGTCTATCAAACATGAATAGTAATCTAGATAAAGATCAGACAAGAATCATGAAATAAAAAGACCATAGCTAGTTATCAAAAACACAAAGTAGTTCATTTTATAAAAATACACTAATGTTTTGTAGAACTGAGGAAATCACTGTAATGTATTATGGAAATGATGTTAAGGTTGGTATCACAAAAAGCTTCATGTTATACTAGGATGGCGTTGTAAATAGTTATTTGATCACAAAATCTACCTTTAGATTAATTGAAGGAGCGAAATAAAATATTAAAAATATTGAGCAAGAAACAAGGAGAAGAAATGGTAATCATGTTCAATAAATTATTCGAGATAGGGTAAAATTTTTTTTATGAACTTGATGCTAGGAAATTAAAGAATTGTTAAATTTATCTTCTCTTTCACTGGCTAAACCTTATGCAAGGAAGAAACAACTCAATCAACAATCTTAATTTTCACTTCCCCTCACCAACTTGTTGATACACCTCCGATATGAAAACGCTATTTGACCTACATCATCCTATGCTATCGTTTGAAATTAGGAGAAGTGGAACTGAGCTAAGAAGTCTGAGATTGTAGATTGAGTTGTTTCTTTCTTTCATCAAGTTTAGTCTCCGTTAAATGTAGATAACATTAACAATTCTTTAATTTCTCTTCATCAAGTTCATAAAAGCATATCCTCGTCCCGAATAATTTGCTGAACATGATTTCCATTTTCCTCTCCTTATTTCTTGTCAATATTTCTAATATCTTATTTTCGGGCTTCCTCCAATTTATCTCAAAGGTGTTTTAAATAAACTTTTTAACTTTTGATCCTCAATATAAGTTAAATAGCTTGTGATTATAACCTTAGCATCAATTTCGTTTGGCCACATTACGTAAAATATATTCTCTTAAAAAATAATAATTAGGTACAAGTACATCACATAGGATAAGATAATTATTCTTTGCCTATTTTAATAAATTAGCTATTCTTTTATTACTTGCGAATCTTATATGTATTTTATCTAATTACTAGTCATGTTTTGTACAATACACAACAAAAGAGAAACACTTTTTTTTTTTTTAAAGAAAAAGATATGAATGAATGCCTAAATGAATATAGAAGAGGAGCATTGAAATATAAATACATAAATGCATAATAGGATTTGTTAATATAACATAGTAAAATGAGAATTTACTTATTTTTGGTGTATATTATCTAATGGATTTCTGGAGATTTGATCGACTGCCTGTTTGACCCAAAATTTGTTGTGCGCAGCCTGCATGCCCGGTGACGAGCGCCCTATCATTTCGCTTTATCAGCATCACTACTTCTTTTGCGTAAATGAGAATTTACAATTTTCGTAATTTTCGTGTGTATGTTAGCCCACTGGATTTGAGAATTGATTGACCGCCTCTGTTCGGCCCTAAATTTTGGCTGTGCGCAACCCGTGGAGCCTGGTGATGAGTCCTAATAATTTGTTTGATCGGCATCACTATTTTTCGCATAAAATGATAATTTTCGATTTTCGAGATTTTCGATGTATGTTAGCCCACTCCGATTTTTGGAGATTTGATCGACCTCGTCTCTTTTTGGCCCCAAATTTTTTCTCTGTGGGTAGCCTACAAGGCCTGGGTAACTGTGTCCTATCACTTTATTTGATCGGCATAACTATTTTGAATAAATGAGAATTTACGATTTTGCGATTTTCGTGTATGTTAAACTCACGATTTCGGAGATTTGATCGATCGTCTCCGTTTGGCCCCAAATTTTGCTGTGCGCAGCCTGCAAGGCCTGGTGACGAGCGCCCTATCATTTTGTTTGATCGGTATAACTATTTTTCTCATAAATGAGAATTTACGATTCAAGGAGTTTGTATGGTTAGGCCACTGAGTTCTCGAGGATTTGATTGACCGTCTCCGTTTGGACCCAAATTTGCTGAGCGCAGCCTGCAAGGCCTAGCACGCGCCTATCATTTCTGTTTGATCGCATAACTATTTTTTCCTAAATGAGAATTTACGATTTTGGCATTTTCGATGTATGTTAGCCCATGGATTTCTCGAGATTTGATTGACCGCCTGTTCCGGCCCCAAATTTGGTTGTGCGCAGCCTTGGGCCTTGTGTCGAGCGCCCTATCATTTTGTTTGATCGGTATCTATTTTTCGCATAAATGAGAATTTACAATTTTCGCGATTTTCGTGTATGTTAGCCCACGGATTTCTCAAGATTTGATTGACCGCTCGTTTTTTGGTTCCAAATTTTTGCAAAGGTATAGCCTACAAGGTCTTACACAAGCGTTCTATCATTTCGATTCATCGGCACACTATTTTTCGTATAAATGAGTAATTTAATGCATTTTCGCATTTTTGGTGTATGTTAGCTCACTGGGAGCTGAGATTTGATCGACCGTCTCCGTTGGGGCCAAGAAATTTTTATTGTAAGGCCTACAAGGCCTGGTAACGACATTTCTATCACTTTATTTTATCGGTACAACTATTTTTCGAAGAAATGAGAATTTACGATTTTCGCGATTTTCTTTGCATGTTATCCTACGATTCGGAGATTTGATCGACCGTTCCGCTTGGGCTCAAATTTTTTCTTTGCGCAGCCTGCAGGCCTGGGTGACGAGCGCCCAATCATTTAATTTGATCAGTATCATCATTTTTCAGAAATGAGAATTTTATGATTTTCGCGCATTTTCAATTCTCGAGATTTGATTGACCGCTCCGTTTCAGCCTCAATTTTGACTGCGGCGCACTGGTGGGTCCTCGGTGACGGGCGCCCTAATATCTCGTTTGATTGGTATCACTATTTCTAGCATAAATGAGAATTTACTGCAAGAGCAACACGGATTCCTAGAGATTTGATCGACCGTCTCCGTTTGCCCTAAATTGCCGCGCATCCCGCAAGGCTTGTGACGAGCGTCGTATCATTTCGTTTGATCGTGTTTAACTATTTTTCTCATAAATGAGAATTTATGATTTTCGCATTTTCGTGTATGTTACCCACTGATTTCTCGAGATTTGATTGACTGCCTCCGCTTGGTCCCAAATTTTTTGCCGGTAAGCAATGGCAAGGCCTGGTAACGAGCGCGCTATCATTTCTTTTGATCGGCATAACTATTTTTCTCATAAATGAGAATTTACGATTTTTACATTTTTGGTGTATTTTAGCCCACTGAGCCTCGTAGATTTGATCGACCGTCTCCATTTCTGGGTCTTAATTTTGTTGCAGCCTGCAAGGCCTGCAGACGAGCGCCCTAGCAATTTCTTTTTGATCAACGTCACTATTTTTCGTGTATATGAGAATTTATGATTTTCGCGATTTTGGTGTATACCAGCCCACCTGATTAAATTCTGATTGACCGTCTCCGTTTGATATAAAATTTTAGCTGCGCAGAGCTTGCAAGGCCTGGTGTTGAGCGCCCTATCATTTCTTTTGACCGATAACTATTTTTCTCATAAATGAGAATTTACGATTACATTTTCGTGTATGTTAGCCTAAGTATTTAGAGATTTGATCGACCATCTCATGGCCTAAAATTTTGTTGTGCGCAGCCTGCAAGGCCTGCTGACGAGCGCCCTATCATTTCGTTTGATCAGCATCACTATTTTTCGCGAAATGAGAATTTACGATTTTTGCGACATGCATGTTAGCCTACGTGATTTCTCGAGATTTGATTGACCGCCTCCGCTCGAATAAAATTTTGCTGTGGCGCAGCCTCGCGAGGCTTGGTGACGGGCGCCCTATCATTTCATTTGATTGGCATCACTATTTTTCACAAAAATGAGAATTTATGATTTTCGCGATTTCTGGGTATGTTAGCTACGATTTTTTGAGATTTGATCGACCATCTCCGCTTGACCCCAAACAAGCTGAGCCTGGGCAGCCTACAAGGCTCCGGTAACGGGCGCCCTATCACTTTAAATGATCGACATAACTATTAAAATGAGAATTTACGATTTTCGCGATTTTCGATGTATGTTAGCCCAAGGATTTCTCGGAGATTTGATCATGGTCTTCGTTTGGCCCCAAATTATTGATGTGCAGCCTTCAAGGCCTGGCATCGTTTTCATCATTTTGTTTGATCAGCATCATACTTTATACAAAATGAGAATTTACGATTTTGCGATTTTTGAGGTATGTTAGCTCACGGATTTCTCGACATTCTATTGACCGCATCCGTTCGGCCGCAAATTTTGGCTGTGTGTAGCTCGCGGGGCCCGGTGACGGGGGCGCCCTATCATCTAGTTTGATCGGGCATCACTATTTTTCGTACAATGAGAATTTATAATTTTCGCGATTTTGTGTGTATGTTAGCCTACGGATTTCTCGAGATTTGATTTACCATCTCCGCTTGGCCCCAAATTTTTACCTGGTTCTTACAAGGCCTGGTAATGTGCTCCCTATCACTTTAATTGATCGGCATAATTATTTTTCGAATAAATGAGAATTTACGATTTTCGCGATTTTCGGTGTATGTTAGCCCACTTGATTTTTTGAGATTTGATCGACCGTCTCCGTCCCCAAATTTTAGCTGTAGGCAGGCTACAATGCCTGGTAACGGTCGCCCTGTCACATTATTTTGTCGGCATAACTATTTTTCGTATAAAATGAGAATTTACGATTTTCGCAATTTTCTGCATGTTAGCCCACGGATTTCTTTGAGATTTGATCGACCGGGCCTCCGTTTGACTCCAAATTTTTAAGTTGTGAAGCCTACAAGTCCTGTAACTGGCGCCTATCACTTTATTTGATCGGCATAACTATTTTTCGAATAAATGAGAATTTATGATTTTCGTTATTTCTGGTGGTATGATAGCCTACGGATTGGAGATTTGATTGACCCTCTCCGTTAGGGACCCCAAATTTTTGTTGTGCGCAGTAGGCAGGCCTGTGTGTCGAGCACCCTATCATTTTATTTGATCGACATAACTATTTTACTCACAAACGAGAATTTACGATTTTCGCAATTTTCTGGGTATGTTAGCCCACTAATTTTGAGATTTGATCGACCGTCTCCGTTTTCTGACCCCCAAATTTTTGTTGTGGGGCAGCCTACAAGTCCTCGTAACGGGCGCCCTATCACTTTATTTGATCTACAACTATTTTTGAATAAATGAGAATTTCCTCATTTTCGCGATTTTCGAAGGGACCACAGCCTACGTATTCGAGATTTACTCGACCGTCATGGCCACAAATTTTTGTCAGGTGCAAACTGGGCGGGGGCCTGGTGATGAGCTTCGTATCACTTCGTTTGATCGACATAACTATTTTTCTCATAAACGAGGAATTTATGATTTTCACGATTTTGTATGTTAGCCCACGGATTTCTCGAGAATTGATTGAACGGTTTCTGCTCGCCCCAAATTTTGGCCGTGAGCAGCCTTCGGGCCCGGTGACGAGAGCCCTATCATTTCGTTTGATCGCATTACTATTTTTCGTATAAATGAGAATTTACTATTTTCAAGATTTGGTATGTTAGCCCACTGATTTCCTGAGATTTGATCGACCGCTCCGTTTGGGCCCCAATTGGCGTGGGCACTTACAAGGCCTAGTAACGGGTGCCCCATCACTTTATTTGATTGGCATAACAATTTTACTTAATAAATGAGAATTTACGATTTTCGCGATTTTCTATATGTTAGCCCACGAATTTCTTAAGATTTGAAATTGCCTTCTGGCCAAATTTTTGCCAGGCGCCGCAAGGCCCGGTGACGAGCACCCTATCATTACGTTTTTATCGGCATAACTATTTATAAAAAATTCTCAAAATTAATTAAAATTTATGATTTTCGCTATTTTTTGTGTGTATAACCAGCTCAACATTTTTGAGAATGGATTGTCGCCCGCTCGCCCCAAACGTACTAAAAAAGTTTTGCGGGGCCCTGGATAAGAGCCCTATCATTTCATTTGATCGGCATCACTATTTTTCATAAATGAGAATTTATGATTTTCAAGCGATTTTCTTGTATGTTAATCCCATTTGATTATTAGAGATTTGATCGTCCGTCTTCATTTGGCCCCAAATTTTTGTTGTGCGCAGCCCCGCAAGGCCTGTGACGAGCGCCCCTATCATTTCGTTTTGATCAAGATCACACTTTTTACGTAAATGAGAATTTACGATTTTGCGATTTTTTGGGGTATGTTAGCTCACTTATTTCTCGAGATTCTATTGACCGCATCCGTTCGATCGAAAAATTTTGGCTTTGGTAATAGCCTGCGGGCTCGGTGACGGGCGCCCTATCATTTAGTTTGATCGGGCATCACTATTATTCGTATAAAATTAGAAGTTACGATTTTTGCGATTTTCAGGTATGCTAGCTCACTTTATTTCTCGAAGATTTGATCGACCGTCTCCGTTTGGCCCAAAATTTTTACCGTGGTCAGCCTACAGGGCCTGGTAACGGGCTCCCCATCACTTTAATCGATCAACATAACTATTTTTCGAATAAATGAGAATTTATGATTTTCGCGTATTTTCGTAAGGTTAGCCCATCAATGGAGATTTCATCAATTTGCCCATTTGGCCCCAAATTTTTGCTGCATACAGCCTCTCCAAGGCCTGGTGACGAGCGCCCTATCATTTTTTTTTATCGGCATAACTATTTTTATCATAAAATGATATTTACGATTTTTGCGATTTTCTGCAAGGTGTTAGCCTACTCTGATTTGAGATTTGGACATCAACCGCCTCCACCGTCCTAAATTTTTGTTGTGGATAGCCTACAAGGCCTCGGTAACGGGATCCCTATCACTTTATTTGATTGTCTTAACTATTTTTTGAATAAATGAGAATTTACGATTTTCGCGATTTTCGGTGTACGTTACCCACGGATTTCTCAAGATTTTGTTGACTAATTCCATTTGGCCCAAAATTTTACAGCGGCTCGCAAGGCCCGGTGACTCGGCGCCCTCTATCATATTTGTTATTTTACTATTTTCTCATAAATGAGAATTTACGATTTTCATTTTCGGTATATATGTTAATAACTACATCTCGAGATTTAAACTCACCGCCTCCGCCCGGCCCCAAATTTTTTGTCTTTGAGCCCGCGGGGACTAGTGACAGGCGCTCTATCATTTAGTTTTATCGGCATCACCATTTCTTCGCTTAAATGAGAATTTACGATTTTTGCGATTTTCTGTATGATAGCTCACTTGAGCGAGATTTGATCGCCCGCTGCTCGACCCAAAATTTTGGCCGTGCGTAGCCCGCAAGGCCTAGGTGACGAGCGCCCTATCATTTTGTTTGACGATAACTATTTTTCTCATAAAATGAGAATTTACGATGCAATTTTCGTGTATGTTAGCTCACGGATTTTTTGAGATTTGATTGATCAGCCCGTTCGGCCCTGGCACTTGGCTGCATAGCCGCGGGGCCTTGTGACGAGCGCCGTATCATTTGTTTTTATCAAGATCACTATTTTTCGATAAATAGAATTTATGATTTGATTTCGATGTATGTTAGCCTACTGATTTCTCAAGAATTGATTGACCGCCTCCGTTCGGGGCCCCAAATTTTGGTTGTGCGCAACCCGCTGGCCTTGTAACGAGCGCCCTATAATTTCTTTTGACGTGGTTTCACTATTTTTCGCATAAATGAGAATTCACGATTTTTGCGATTTTCTATGGTATGTTAGCTCAATGATTTCTCGAGATTTGATTTATCGTCTCCGTTTGGCCCCAAATTTTGTCAGTGGGCAGCCTACAAGGCTCCGGTAACGGGCGTCCTATCACTTTATATGATCGGCATAACTATTTTTCGTATAAATGAGAATTTACGATTTTCGCAATTTTCTTCGTATGTTAGCCTACGAATTTCTGGAGATTTGATCGGTCGTTTTCGTTCAATCCCAAATTTTAGCTGTAGGCAGGCTACAATGCCTGGTAACGGTCGCCCTGTCACATTATTTTGTCGGCATAACTATTTTTCTCATAAATGAGAATTTTCATTTTTCGCGATATTCGGTGTATAACGCCCACGATTTGGAGAGTAGATCGACCGTCTCCGTTTGGCCCTTAAATCTTTATTGTGCAGCCTGCGGGGCCTTGTGACGGTTGCCCTATCGTTTTATTTTGATCATCACCATTTTTTCGCATAAATGAGAATTACGATTTTCGTCAGGGAGCTTTTGGTGTATGTTAGCCCACAGATTTTGGAGATTTGATCGACCGTCTCGCTTGGCCGCAAATTTTTATTGTGGACAGCCTACAAGGCCTATAATGGGCGCCACGCTTATTTTATCGGCATAACTATTTTTTGAAGAAATGAGAATTTACGATTTTCGCGATTTTCTGGTAATGCTAGCCCACTGATTTCACGATTTGATCGACTCGGCTCCATTTGGCCCACGATTTGGTCAAAGTACTAAGCAAAAAGGCCCGGACTGTGCCCCCTATCATATCGTGTTATCGGTATCACTATTTTTCTCATAAATGAGAATTTCTCTACGATTTTTGCGATTTTTGTGTATGTTAGCCCACGAATTTCTCGAGATTTGACCACCACGTCTGCTCGGCCCCAAATTTTGGTTGTGCGCAGCCTCGCGGGGCTCCGGTGATGGGCAATCTCTATCATTTCATTTGATCGGCATCACTATTATTCCCATAAATGAGAAGTTACGATTTTGCGACTTCTGTGCGCTTAGCCCACGACCAAGATTTGATCAACCGTCTCCGTTTGGCCACAAATTTTTAATGTGGGCAGCCCATAAGGCCTGGTAACGGGCGTCCTATCACATTATTTTATCGGCATAACTATTTTTCGAATAAATTAGAATTTACGATTTTCGCGATTTTCAGGTATGTTACCCACTGATTTCTGAGATTTGATCGACCGGCTCCGTGGCTTGGCTCAAAATTTTGGCTCTACGCAGCCTGCAAGACCTAGTGACAGGCGCCCTATCATATCGCAGTTATCGACATCACTATTTTTCCCATAAATGAGAATTTACAATTTTGCGATTTTCGGTGGATGTTAGCCCAAGAATTTTCGAGATTTGATTGACCGACTGCTCGGGTCCCACTTTTTACTGTGCGCAGCATGGGGCCTGGGTGACGGGTGCTCTATCATTTCGTTTGATCAGTATTTTGTACTTCTGTATGTTAGCCCCATGGATTTCTCGAGATTTGATCGACCGCCCGTTTGGCCCCACCTCTTGGTCGTGTGCGCCCGTAAGGCCTCGGTGACGAGCGCTCATCATTTTTGTTTGGATCGGGCATAACTATTTTTCTCTACAAATGACTACTTACGATTTTCATTTTCGGTGTATGTTAGCCCACGGATTTCGGAGATTTAATCGACCGCTCCCCGTTTTGACCCCAAAATTTTGGTCAAAGTACTGCAAGGCCTGGTGACGAGCGCCCTATCATTTCGTGGTTTGATCAGCATAACTATTTCTTCTCGTGAATTAATGAGAATTTACAATTTTCACGATTTTCGGTGTATGTTAGCCCATGAATTTCTCAAGAATTTGATGAAACGCTCCGGCTCGGCCTCTTAATTTTGGTCAAGGCAGCCTGATGAAGAGAGCCCTATCATTTCGCTGATTGGCATCACTATTTTTCGCATAAATGAGAATTTACTACTTTCGCAAGCTCCTTAGATGAGATCTTACATAATGTAGTTAAAACTATAATATAATCAACTGAAAATGAGTTCATTTGTGGCACATTATCTTAATGATCATAACTTTGGATTGGATTATCCACAGCCATGATTTTTTTTTTCATTTTGTGTATTTTTTTCGAGACTAACTTCAATAAATCGCCGTAAGGCGGCTCTGGCGAAGTCAATTTTCTCAAAATATGACTCTATCGTCGTCATTCAACATATTCCCAATATGGTCTACAATTAGCTCACGAATTTTGGGAGATTTGATTGACCGTCTCCGTTTGTCCCTAAATTTTTGTCAGGCAGCCTTCAAGGCCCATAAGGCGTCCTATAACTTTATTTGATCGGCTAACTATTCTTCGAATAAATGCACTTGATGATTTTTGCAATTTTCGGTGTATGTTAGCCACAAATTTCTCGAGATTTAATTGACCGACTCCGTTCGGCCCCAAATTTTGGTTGTGCGCAAACACTGCGGGGCCTCGTGATGGGCGCCTATCATATCATGTTATCGTCATCACTATTTTTTTCATAAATGAGAATTTACGATTTTCGCGATTTTCGGTGTGTATATACCTACGACTTCGAGAATTGATTGGATCGCCCGTCAGCCCCACTTTTTACAGGTACCCTGGGCGGGGGCTCGGTGACGACAGCCCTGTCATTTCATTCGATCGACATCACTATTTTTTGCATATATGAGAATTTTTGATTTTTGCGATTTTCGGTGTATGTTAGCCCACGTATTTTTGAGATTTGACGACCGTCTCCGTTTGGCCCCACTTTGCCAGGCGGCCTGCGGGGCTCGGTGACGAGCGCCGTATCATTTCGTTTGATCGACATAACTATTTTTCTCATAAATTAGGAATTTACTATTTTTGCGATTTTCATGTATGTTAGCCCACGGATTTCTCGAGGAATTGATTGATCGATTTCGTTCGGCCCCAAATTTAGGACATGCCCGCGGGGCCCTGATGAGAGCTTTGTCATTTCGTTTGATCGCATCACTATTTTCGCATAAATGAGAATTTACGATTTTCGCGATTTTCGGTGTATACAGTAGCCTAATTTGATTGGATATTTGATCGACCGTCTGGGCTAGCCCAAATTTTTGTTGTGGGTAGCCTACAAGGCCTCGGTAACGCTCCCTATCACTTTATTTGATTGGCATAACTATTTTTCTAATAAAATGAGAATTTACGATTTTCGCGATTTTCGATGCGTCAGCCCATGATTTCTCAAGATTTGATCGACCGCCTTCGTTTGGCCCCAAATTTTTGTTGTGCGCAGCCCCAAGACCAGGTGACAGTGCCCTATCATTTCGCTGATCGGCATAACAATTTTTCGTTATGTTTTAATTACTTACTTTTTTTGAAATTTTCGTGTGTGTTAGCTCCCGATTTCTTGAGATTTGATTGACCGCTCCGTTCGGCCCCAAATTTTGATTGTGCGTGGCCACTGCTGGGCCTGTGCGGGCTCCCTATCATTTTGGTTGATCCACATCACTATTTTTTGCATAAATTAAAATTTACGATTTTTGCTGTATGTTAGCCTACGTATTTGTCGAGATTTGATTGACCGCCTTCTCGCTGCCCCCAAATTTTGGCTTTCAGCCTACAAGGCCCGAGGACGAGCGATCTCTATCATTTCGATTCATCGGCATCACTATTTTTCGGGAGTAAAATGAGAATTTACGATTTTCGTGATTTTCGGTGTATGTTAGCCCACTCTGGGAGCTCGGAGATTTGATCGACCGTCTCCGTTTGGCCCCAAATTTTTCATGCCAGCCTTGCGGGGCCTCGTGACAAGCGCCGTATCATTTCATTTTTTATCGATATAACTATTTTTCTCATAAAATGAGAATTTACGATTTTCGCATTTTCAAGTGTATGTTAGCCCACGGATTTTAGAGAATTGATAGACTGCTCTGCTGCCCCAAATTTAGGCCGTGGAGCAGCCAAGGGCCCGTGATGAGAGCCCTATCATTTCGCTTTGATCGCATCACAATTTTTCGCATAAAATGAGAATTTACGATTCACATTTTCGGTGTATTGCCCACGGATTTTTGAGATTTGATCGACCGCTCCGTTTGGCCCTATTTTTGTCGTGGGATGCACTTACAAGGCCTGGGTAATCTGCCCCTATCACTTTATTTGGATTGGCATAACTATTTTTCGAATAAATGAGAATTTACGATTTTCGACATGTATGTTAGCCCACGAATTTCATAAGATTTGATCGACCGTCTCCGTTTGGCCCTAAATTTTTGCTGTGGTGCAGCCCGTAAGACCTAGTAACGATAAGTGCCCTATCATTTTGTTTGACGGGCCAATACCTCACATAAGTGCGAATTTACGATTTCCAAATTTTCGGTGTGTGTTAGCTCCCTGATTTCTTGAGATTTGATTGACTGCCTCCGTCCGGCCCCAAATTTTGCCAGCGCAAAGAGTCACCAAGGGGCCTAGTGACTGCCCCTATCATTTCGCTTGATCAACATCACTATTTTCGCATAAATTAGAATTCACATTTTTGTGATTTTTGGTGTATGTTAGCCTAAGTATTTCTCGAGATTTGATTTAACATCTCTGTTTGGCTCCAAATTTTTGCTGTGGGAAGCCTAGAAGGCCTGGTAAACAGCGCCCTATCACTTTATTCGACGCATAACTATTTTTTCATAAATTAAAATTTATGATTTTCACGCTTTCGGTGTATGTTGTGCCCACGAATTTTGAGATTTGATCGAATCGCCTCCGTTTGACCCCAAATATTTGCTATGCGCAGCCTGCACGGCCTGGTGAAGACTGCCCTATCATTTCATTTGATCTACAGAATCATTTTTCTCATAAATGAGATATTACGATTTTCGCGATATTCGGTGTATGTTAGCCCACGGATTTTTGGAGATTTGATCGACTGCCTGCTGCACCAAAATTTTTGTCATGGTCAAGGCCTGGTGGGCCTTATGACGGGCGCCCCTATCATTTTGTTTGATCGGGCATCACTATTTTTCGCATAAAATGAGAATTTACGATTTTCACGATTTTCGGTATATTAGCCTACGACCTCAAGAATTGATGAAACGCCTCCGTTCGGCCCCTAATTTTGTCAGAAGACTATGGGGCCTCGGTGAAGAGAGCCCTATCATTTCGTTTGATTGGCATCACTATTTTTCGCATAATTGAGAATTTACGATTTTCGCGATTTTCAAAAAGTGTTAGCCCACGAATTTGGGAAGATTTGATCGATCGTCTCGTTAGGCCCCCAAATTTTTTTGTTGTGCGTGCCGCAAGGCCTGCAACGAGCGTCCAAATCTCTTTATTTATTCGGCATAATTATTTTTCTAATAAATGAGAATTTTCGATTTTCGTGATTTTCGGTGTATGTATAGCTCACGGATTGAGTTTATCGTCCGTCTCCGTTCGGCCCCCAAAATTTTGCTGTGCGCATCCTGCAAGGCCTGGGTGACGAGCGCCCTATACTTGTTTGATCGGCATAACTAGTTTTCTCATAAATGAGAATTTTCAATTTTTGCGATTTTCGGTGTATGTTAGTCCACGGATTTCTGGAGATTTGATTGACCGTCTACGTCATTCCCAAATTTTTGTTGTGGCAAACTAACAAGGCTCCTGTAACGGGCGCCCTATCACTTTATTTGATCGGCATAACTATTTTTAGAATAAATGAGAAATTACGATTTTCGTAATTTTCATGTATGTGCCAGTCACTAATTTCAAGATTTGATCGACCGCTCGTTTGACCCTAAATTTTTTGTCATGCACTCGGTGACGAGCGCCGTATTATTTCGTTTGATCGGGTATAACTATTTTTCTCATAAATGAGAATTTACGATTTTCACATTTTCAAAGTGTATGTTAGCCCACGGATTTCTCGAGATTTGGCTTGATCATTCGTCAACCAAATTTTGGCTTTGCGCACTCGTGGGGCCTGCCAACGTGACGAGCCCTATCATTTCGTTTGATCGGGCATCTCTATTTTTCGAATAAATGAGAATTTCATTTATTTTCGTAATTTTAGTGTATGTTAGCTCACTCTGATATTTGAAGATTTGATCGACCGTCTCGTTTGGCCCCAAATTTTATTGTGGGCAAATTTCTACAATGCCTGCAACGGCTCCCTATCACTTTATTTGATCAAAGATAACTATTTTTCATGAATAAATGAGAATTTACTATTTACGCGATTTTCGGTGTATGTTAGCCCACGAATTTTTGGAGATTTGATCGACTTTCTCCATTTGGCCCTGGGCTTACCGTGGGCGTACTTATAAGGCCTTGTAACGAGCGCCTATCACTTTATTTGATCGGCATAACTATCTTTCTCATAAATGAGAATTTACGATTTCGTGATTTTCTGTGTGTTAGCCTCACTCTGATTAGGAGATTTGATTGACCGCCTCCGTTCGGCCCCAAATTTGGCCGTGCGCAGTCTGCGGGCCTCGGTGACGAAGGCCCTATCATTTCATTTGATCTGGCATCACTATTTTTCACATAAATGAGAATTTACGATTTTCACGATTTTTGGTGTATGTTAGCCCACATATTTTGGGGATATATCCATCATGTCTGTTTGGCCCCAAAATTTACCTGTGGGAAGCCTACCAGGAATGGTAACGGGCGCCCTATCACTTTATCTAATCGGCATAACTATTTATAAATGAGAATTTACGATTTTCGTGATTTTCTGTGTTTGTTATCCCAATTGATTTGGAGATTTGATCGACCGTCTCCGTTTGGCCCAAATTTTGTGCTGTGCGCAGCCTACTAGGGGCCTGGTGACGAGCACCCTATAATTTCGTTTGATCATAATAATAATTTTTCATATAAATTCTGAATTTACGATTTCGCGAATTTCAAAGCATGTTAGCCTACAGATGCTTATCGGATTTGATCGACGGTTCCGTTTGGCCCCATATTTTCGCCATGCGCAGCCTGTGCTACCTGGTGATGAGCGCCCTATCATTTCATTTGATCGAAGATTCTATTTTTCGCATAAATAAGAATTTACGATTTTTGCAATTTTCGGTGTATGTTAGCTCACCTGATTTCTCAAGAATTGATTGACTGCTTCGTTCGGCTCCCAAATTTTGGCTTCTAAGATCATGGGGGCCTGTGACGAGAGCCCTATCATTTCGTTTGATCGTGGCATCTCTATATTTTGAATAAACAGAATTTACGATTTTCACAATTTTTGGTGTATGTTAGCTCACTGAGCGAAGAGTTTGGATCGACCGTCTCCGTTTGGCCCAAATTTTTGCTGTGGCAGCCTACAAGGCCCTCGGTAACGGGCGTCTATCACTTTATTTGATCAGCATAACTATTTTCTTGAATAAATGAGAATTTATCATTTATGCGATTTTCTGTATGTTAGGCTCACGAATTTTTGGAGATTTGATCGACCGCTCCATTTGGCCCCAAATTTTTACCGTGCGCCTATAAGGCCAGTAATCCAAGTGCCCTATCACTTTATTTGATCGGCATAACTATCTTTCTCATAAATGAGAATTTACGATTTCGTGATTTTCGGTGTGTTAGCCCACGTATTTCTGGTGATTTGATCTACCGTCTTTGTTTGACCCCAAATTTGACTGTGCGTACCGCGGGGCCTGGTGACGAGCCCTATCATTTCATTTGATCGGCATCACTATTTTTCACATAAAATGAGAATTTACGATTTTCACGATTTTCTATGTATGTTAGCCTACGTATTTTTGGGGATATACCGATCAGCTCGCTTGGCCCCAAATTTTTGCTGTGGGCACTTACAAGGCCTGGTAACGGCACTCATCACTTTATTTGATCGTTATAACTAATTTTTTAAATGAGAATTTGCGATTTTCGCGATTTTCGTGTATGTTAGCCTACTTATTTCGGAGATTTTGATCGACCGTCCGTTTGACCCAAAATTTTTGCTGTGCATAGCCTTACTAGGCATGGTGACGAGCGCCCCTATAATTTCGTTGATCAGCATAATAATTTTTCATATAAAATGAGAATTTACGATTTTCGCGACTCTCATGTATGTTAGCCTACGATTTATCGAGATTTTATCACTACTCGCTTGGCCCCATATTTTTTCTATGCGCAGCCTGCAATGCCCGGTGACGAGCGCCCTATCATTTCGTTTGATCAGCATTCTACTTTCGCATAAATAAGAAATTACGATTTTGCGATTTTCGTGTATATGAATACGGATTTCTCGAGAATTGATTGACGCTTCCGTTCGGCCCTAAAATTTGGTTTTTATTTAGGTACCCCCGCGGCCTAGTGAAGAGAGCCCTATCATTTCGTTTGATCGGCATTAGTATTTTCGAATAAAGTAGAATTTATGATTTTCGTGATTTTCGCGGCGTTAGCCCTCGAATTTTTTGGAGATTTGATCGACCGTCTCGTTGGCCCTAAATTTTTGTGGGCAGCTTACAAGGCCAGGTAACGGGCGCCCTATCACTTTATTTGATCAGCATAACTATTTTTCTAATAATTGAGAATTTACGATTTTCGCGATTTTGGTGTATGTTAGCCTACTGATGGAAGATTTGATCGACCGTCTCCGTCCCCAAATTTTAGCTGTAGGCAGGCTACAATGCCTGGTAACGGTCGCCCTATCATTTCGTTTGATCGTCATAACTATTTTTCATAAATGAGAATTGTAAGATTTTTGCGATTTTCTATGTTAGCCCAATGAATTTCTCGATATTTGATTTGACCGCCCGCCTGGGCCCCCAAATTTTTTATGGCGCACCCGTTGGCCTTGTGACGCGTGCCCTATCATTTCGTTTGATCGGCATCACTATTTTTTGGAATAAAAATTTACGATTTTCGCGATTTCTCGGTGTGTATGTTAGCCCACGAATTTTTGGGAATTTGATCGATCGTTCCGTTAGGCCCTGGGAGCCAGCGCAGCCTTACAAGGCCTCGGTAACGGCGTCCAATCTCTTTTTTTATTTATTCGGCATAACTATTTTTCTAATAAATTAGAATTTTCGATTTTCGTGATTTTCGGTGTATGTTAGCCTACTCTGATTAAGATTTGATCGACCATCTCCGTTTGGCCCCAAATTTTGCTCTGCGCAGCCTGCAACGCTCCGATGACGAGCGCCTCTATCTGTTTGATCGCATAACTATTTTTCTCATAAATGAGAATTTACGATTTTTGCGATTTTCGGTGTATGTTAGCTTACGGATTTCTCGAGATTTGATTGACCGCTTCCGTTCGGCCCAAATTTTTGCCGTGCGTAGCCGCGGGACCTTGTGACGGGCGCGCGTAGCCTGCGGACCCTGTGACTACGCCTATCATTTCGTTTGGTCGGCATCACTATTTTTCACGTAAATGAGAATTTACGATTTTTGCAATTTTCTGTATTTCAGCCTACCTGAGCTCGGAGATTTGATCGACCGTCTGCTTGGCCCCAAAGTTTTGCTGTGGGCAGCCTACAGAGCCTAGTAACGGGCTCCCTATCACTTTATTTGATCAAGATAACTATTTTCGAATAAAATGAGAATTTACGATTTACGCGATTTTCTATGTATGTTAGCCCACTCGGATGGAGTTTGATCTTACCGTTCCGTTTGGCCCTAATTTTTTGTTGTAAGGGCCTACAGCGTTCCTGCAACGGGCGCCCCTATCACTTTATTTGATCGCATAACTATTTTTCTAATAAATGAGAATTTACGATTTTCGCGACTTTCGGTGTATGTTAGCCCACTGATACTGGAGATTTACTTGACCGTCTCCGTTTGAAACCAATTTTTTATTGTGGGCAAGCCTACAAGGCCTGGTAATGGGCGATCTACTATTTGATCAGCATAGCTATTTTTCGAATAAATGAGAATTTACGATTTACGCGATTTTCAAAGGTATGTTAGCCCATGGATTTTTGGAGATTTGATCGACCGTTTCCGTTTGGCCCCAAATTTTGCCGTGGCAGCCTACAAGGCTTGGTAACGGGCGCCCTATCACTTTATTTGATCGGCATAACTATTTTTCTAATAAATAATAATTTATGATTTACGATTTTCGTGTATGTTTGCCCACATATTTCTTGAGATTTGATCGACTCATATTCCGCTTTGGCCCCAAATTTTGCTCTGCGCAGCCTGCTAGGCCTGTACTGAGTCACCTATACTCCCCATTTGATCGGCATAACAATTTTTCGTATAAATGAGAATTTTTACAATTTTCGCGATTTTCGGTATATGTTAGCCCACGCATTTCTAAAGATTTGATCGACGGTCTCCGTTTGGCCCCAAATTTTGTTGTGTGTGCCTGGTAAGGCCTCGGTGACGAGCGCCTATCATTTCGTTTGATCAGCATCTCTATTTTTCGCATAAATGAGAATTTACTTATTTTTGCGATTTTCTGTATGTTAGCCTACCTGACATTTGATTGACCACCCTACTAAATAAATTTTAATGTTGCATCCTGTGGCGCCTTGTGACGGGCGCTCTATCATTTCGTTTGATCGGCATCACTATTTTTTGCATAAATGAGAATTTACGATTTTCGTAATTTTCGGTGTATGTTAGCCTACCTGATTGGAGATTTGATCGACTGCCTCGTTTGGCCCCAAATTTTTGTTGTGGGCAGCCAACAAGGACCGGTAACGGGCGCCCTATCACTTTATTTGATCGACATAACTATTTTTCGAATAAATGAGAATTTACAATTTTCGCGATTTTCGGTAATGCTAGCCCACGACCGAAGATTTGATCGACCGTCTTCGTTTTGCCCTGGGCCTGGCCAGGCGCACTGCTAGGCCTCGGTGACGAGCAATTCTATCACTTCATTTGATCGGCATAACTATTTTCTCATAAAATGAGAATTTACGATTTTCGCGATTTTCGGTGTATGTTAGCCCACGGATTTTCGAGATTTGATTGACCGCTCCGTTCGGCCCCCAAATTTTAGTCGTCGTAGCAGCCTGTGGGCCTGGTGATGAGATCCCTATTTCATTTGATCGACATCTCTATTTTTTGAATAAATGAGAATTTACGCATTTTCACAATTTTCTGTATGTTAGCTACCTGAGTTTTTGGAGATTTGATCGACCGTCTCCGTTTGGCCCCAAATTTTGTTTGGGTTTGCTGTGGCCTGGTAACGGGTGCCCTACTTTATCTGATCAGTATAAATATTTTTGAATAAATGAGAATTTACGATTTACGCGATTTTCGGTGTATGTTAGCCCATGGATTTTTGGAGATTTGATCGACCGGCTCCTTGGCCCCAAATTTTTGTTGTGTGGGCAGCTACAAGGCCTCGATAAAGGGCGCCCCTATCACTTTATTTGGTCGGCATAACTATTTTTCGAATAAATGAAAATTTACGATTTTCGCGATTTTCGGTGTATGTTAGCCCACAGATTTCTGGAGATTTGATCGACGGTCTCCGTTTGGCCCCAAATTTTGGCTGTGCACAGCCTGCGGGTCCTGGTGACGATAGCTCTATAATTTTATTTGATCGGCATCACTATTTTTCGCATAAATGAGAATTTATGATTTTCGCGATTTTCTATGTATGTTAGCCCACGGATTTTTGGAGATTTGATTGACCGTCTTTGTTCGGCCCCAAATTTTTGCTGTGTGAAGCCTGCGGGGCTGGTGACGGGCGCCCTATCATTTCATTTGATCGGCATCACTATTTATCGCATAAATGAGAATTTACGATTTTCGCGATTTTCGGTGTATGTTAACCCACGGATTTCTGGAGATTTGATCGACCATCTCCGTTTGGCCCCAAATTTTTGCT
>JACEIK010009540.1:0-14435 GCA_018107945.1 Datura stramonium
GTCCCCTCAACTGCCTGTAACCCACGTTCTTGCTCAACCAAGTCAGCATATTTAAAAATAAACCTAAGTGTGCTATTTATACTATTGAGAATTTTTCCCGGAATAACAACCAACGTGGCACGGAGTGTATCGCGGAGCACTCCATCCGTGCCACGGGGGTATCGCGGACCCTCTCTGGAATTAGGTTCCTCAGCAATTTCTCTTTGGCGTGCCACAGCTTGCATCGCGGAGCCTAGCCAACGTGTCACGGTGCAATCACGAACCTTCACTAGAAATTGATGTCCCAGGTCAATGTACTCAACGTGCCACGGCTTGCATCGCGTGGCATTGCCTCCGTGTCACAGAGGTAACGCGCGGATTCACTGGAAATGGCCAAAATAAATTCACCCGAGGCAGAATTCCTCTGCGATGGCAGCGTGACACGGCTCCATCGCGGAGCCCTTATTTTTGCTGCTCTTCCTTGACCTTTTCCACTCCTTATTTCCAAGTCCATTCCCGATTTTCATCAACATGTATCTTAGCTTTCCAAAATTCATTTACCTGCAAAACAACATTGATCATGTTGGTTAGCATAAATTCACATTTTAAATACAAATCACATGAGAATGCACACATAACAATAGATAAACAAGACAAAATGAAGCATTTGAGTATCACTTGGGCATATAATTCTGCCCAAGATCAATAGCCGACTCTAGACTTTTACATGATGATTGCTACAAAGACAGTGGAGTACCGTATTGACTTTTTCGTATTTCAGGTTTTGAGATAGTCCATATTGTAGAAGAGACTCGTCAAATTTTTCTAGAATAAGTCAAGTAAGTCAACTTGTGGGTAGAAGTTTACATTCGAGGACGAATGTTCTTAAGGGAGGAGAATGTTACACCTCAAAATCTAATGTTATGTAGATGGCCTATTCGCATGTTGAGCAAGAGTCTTGATGCCATACATGCTAGGAAAAAGGCCCTGTGGCATCCCATAAGCGCCACGCTGAACCATCGCAGGAGGCTGGCAGACCTCCTCCATGATGGCCAGAGTAAACATGGAGGCTCACTCCGCGATACAGCCGCGGTCACGGAGGCTAGGCTCGCGAAGGCCACGCGTACATGGAGGCGTAGGTGCAACAAAGTATAAAGCACAAACTTCGGCTTTATCTCATTTTCTCACCTTAATTTCAGTGAACAATAGAGAACAGAGAGGAACGAAGATTTATGATAACATATCCGATTCGTTAAATGCGTCCAAACTCAAATTAAATCCATATACCGGCGTATAAAACAAGAGAGAACATTCTGCAGTTAGTTTCATGAAAATCTGCCGACGAATCTGCCACCCTACCGAGCTAAGGTGGTAAGGAAGGCTCCAAATTAGTGTCAATATATTCCTAGCCCTAAAGTGAACATTTCTCCCTTTTGGACCTCCGAGAAATAGCGAGTTTTCGATCATTTTTCGATGTCAAAGTTTGGGCTATATATTAAAAGTGTTATTTCTTTCATGAATATTTATGTATTTATCCTAATTGATATATATATATATATATATAAGGAATACAGGAGGAAATAGTTAATATTACTGAGTTACGCCGCTTACTGGGGTCCAACAACCGAGGTATAAAGCTAGTTCCTCGGCAAGGTAGTCTCAGATAAGTAAAACAGTTCAAAGGCCAGTAGAGATGTTTGTGGTCGCTGTGTTATGTTAGTATGAATATTTGTACGATATTGAAGATCATGTTATGTATAGCGTACTTACTAGCACGATATAAACTCTAATATAAAGTGTTAAACCACAATGCGCTCCGCAAGATGATTCAAAGTGAAACATGTTAGAATATTATTGTGTTCAACAAACTTAGTAAACAATATGTCTCTTAAAGTATTTTGGAAATAGGAATGGTAGCCTAAATGAAGCTAGAAAGTAGGTTAGAGATAGTAAATCATGTTACCATGAACCCTACCATACATCATGATCTGCAGATAAACTATATCTTGAACAAAGATATCCAAGACAAGATGACGTAGATTACGTATATACTATTATCGGGCCTTTGTGATGTATTAAAACACATACATATCACTATCATTAGTTTCGCAGCATGTGGTATATACATACATATTATTACCACTAAGTTTAAAGATGTGGTATATGCAAAAGTAGTATTACTAGTTGAGACCATCAGGATGTCTCTGGGTTGGATTACCTAGCATTCATGATCGCCCTGTGGTTAATAGTTGGGTCACCTGTCCGCCAGAGGGCGAGGGATACGTCGCTCTACGAGTGGCATGTCATCCCATAGTGGACGAAGATGGGATGCCGATTTCCCAATATTGCTTATCGGTTTTTATACACCCCCGCCGAGCTGCACGCCCCTGTGTTGATTCAGAGTACTCCGGACTCAGGCACAGCTATAGTCAGGGCCCAGTGAGCCCAAGTTCATACCCAGGGACTGGCAGGGATGCCATAGTTATTAGGAGGAGATGGATGACCGGGGTAGGGGGTATAGATTGCATGTTGATTGTACCTCCTACTTACGGGGCCGGGTAAGGTTTGTATGTGCTATGCTATGTTATGTTATGTTATGTTATGCCATGTTACGCTAGATATGAGTAGACTGACAGTAGAGGATACATTTCCAGGTATGACTCCTACTCCTTCCAGCATAGTCCATCGATACCCTCAGGCAGGGTCAATACTGTGTGCCGAGGTGAGTCGAAGCACCAACTCTGGAAGCTCTTCTCACAAGCCTCCACCATTGAAACTTTACTTTCCGGGTCAACTTAGTCAACGGGGCTACAATGGATGAAAACCCTCAAAAATCTCCGATAATAACCGCTAAACCCAAGAAACTCCTGATATCTGAAGGAATCACTCGGTTCAGGCCACCACCGCTTCTATCTTTTGAGAATCAACCTACACACCCTCACTTGACACCACATGGCCCAAAAATGCCATTGAGTTCAATCAAAACTCATATTTACTGAATTTAACATATAACGGACAATCCTGAGAGTCTGTAGCACCACCTTAAATGAGCGGCATGCCTTCCTGTTCAGAGTATACCAAGATGTCATCAAGGAACACAATCACGAACATATCCAAGTATGGCCTGAACACCGTTCATCAAATCCATAAAATTTAGGAGCATTCATTAGTCCAAAGACATAACTACAAACTCATAGTGACTATACTGAGTCCTGAAGGCTGTCTTCGATGTCACTCTCCCGAACCCCGAGCCGATGGTATCCGTACCGAGGTCTATCTTTTGAGAAGCACTTAGCACCCTCGAAGCTGGTCAAACAAATCATCAATACCGAGAGGAAACCCGCTTCTTGATGGTAACCTTGTTTAATTGGTTGATAATCGATTAACATACGAAGAGAATCATCTTTCTTGCAAACAAAGAGAAATGGTGCACCGCATGGGGATTTTCTAGGTCTGATGAAACCTTGTCTAAAAGGTCTTTTAACTGCTCCTTCAACTCCTTTAACTCGCTTGGAGCCATTCGTGAAGGAGGAAAAGATATAGGATGCGTATAGGAAGAAGGTCAATACCAAAACCGATCTCCCGCTCGGTAGGGATTCCTGCAAATCATCTAGAAACACCTCTAGATAATCACACACTACCAAAGATTCCGACCGGATATCTGACATTTTGAATGTAGCATCCTTAACCCTAACTACATGGTACACGCACCCTTAGAAATCATCTTTTGAGCCTTAACAAAGAAATGAAGCGATTCCACAGGCATAGTTGAACCACCCTTCCACTCTAGGGACTGGCTCACCCAAAATCTAAACTCTACCGCCCGAGTTCTACAATTAACTGATTTGCATCACATGCATATAACCAACTATCGAGGATAACATAAAATTCCATGGATAACTCTACTAAATCTCGCCGAGGTGACTTTCAAGGAATGTGACAGGGAAATTTAAATACACCATCTAGCTATAACAAAATTGCTAACTGAGTAGAGACTAAAAAGGGTTCTAATAAGATTTCAGAACTGACCAAACTACTAGCAACATAGGGTGTTACAAAAGATAAAGTAGTCCTGATCTAACAATGCATATACATCATGGTGGACTACTCGTAACATACCGGTGACTACATCTGGGGAGACCTCCTGCTCCTGACGGGATGCTAGGGCATAGAATCTACTTTGGCGCTGACCGCCACCCGCACTAATAGATGCCCTCACCGAGCCGGGCATGCCGGTAGAGCCGCCGAATCGGAAGCCGGGTCGTGCGCTCCCTATCATGACCCTTCGGCTTCTAGGAAATCCTACATGTGTTGGGCTTCCCACACCCGAAACAAGCACCTAAACCTGCTAAGCACTGGCCCACGTGTACTGGCCCATATCCGCTACACGTAAGAGTGCTAGTCCCCGCGGGTTCGCTACTTCCGCCCCTTGAGCTCGATGCTTGTCCCTTGATCATTCTGGATTTGTATGGAACACTCATAGCCAACGGCATCAAGATATCTGACGAGATTGTTGACAATGCTCACTAGGTCTCTGTTGGAGCCCTCTGGCCTCTCTCCTGCTCACTCCATCCGTACTGCCTCCATCTACCGGGCGTACAGATTATCCGAGCAAAGTCAATATCATGCTGAAGCATCACTAGCCCGAAGAATCCTTGACTAGGTAGTCTCGCTACTCCTATGCACGAATCGGCTCACTGGCCTTCTCTGATCCGCAACCATCTCACGTGTATACTTGGACAGACGAGTGAACTCCAAAGCATACTCCGCTGTCATTTCCTTATTTTAGATTCACAAACTCGACGTTTGATCTCCCGAGGAAAACCGATCTCGGTAGCTGGCCGCATGAAACTCATCCTAACCAATAGGACCCACTCTAACTGCCCTACCATCCTTCAATTGCTTGAAATAAAATGTGTGCAACCTCCTTCAACTGGTACAAGGCTAAATCGGTGCATCTCCTCCCCGCCACCCCCATAATTTGATGATCTTCTAACCTCGCCGATAAAATCACGTGATCCGTCCACCTTTGCTCCAAGGAACTCGGGAGGGATCATCTCAGAAATCTCTAACGCTTGATGTCATCGCATTCCCATTTCCGGGAGGGGACATGCGCTACCGCCGTTGACTCCGGGTGATCAAGGCTTGGGCTAACATCTCGGATGGCCGCCGTGGAGTTTCTGCCCAACCCAGCCGCACATGCCTCGCCGGTGGGCCCACCTGGGCCGGTGCCCATCTCCTTGCCATTCTCATGGTCATTTTCTTTTTCTTTCTCCTTCCATTAACTCTATGAGGAGGCATGATTCCTCACAAACACATATAGAACGAGTTTGAAGGATAGAGAGACATTTCATCGCACGACTTAGATCATGAAAGAAGGAAACGTTTCCTAAACATCTCGTAGCCCCTTCATCATAATTGTGGCGCGCTTCACACCCATGAAAAGACTCAACTTAACGCGCTTCGAACACCCCAGACACTAAAACCTAATGCTCGATACCAAGTTTGTTATGATCCGAACATAGGCCTGGATCAAGACACAAGACAAAGAACCCCTACAGGCTCCAAGTCAAACTCCATGGAATGAACATAACATCTAAATCATTCAAATAAAGGAAGATCGTTGTAATTAAAATAGCGGAAGTCTGAACATAACACAACATCTGAATACACATATAAGTCTAAAGCTAAATACAACTATGTCCTGGTGCTTCTATCGATGAGTTGATGGGACAAGACCTCAACTAACTCACTATAGTCCGAAAACCGAAAAATACCGAACATATCTGAATAGAAAGGCTCCTCAAAAGATGAGGACTCACCAACTCTGATCGGGAAGTACTAGTGCTAGGAATCTGCTATTGGCTGGACCGAGCTTGATATCTGAGTCAGACATGAAATGATACAGAATAGGGTATGCGGTCAGTTCTTTGAATGTACCGAGTGTGCAGGATAAGTAAAACCACTAAGTAAGTAAAATCATTAAACATGTATAATGTAAAACATAATCAAGATAATACTCTCGAGAGTTAGGGCTTGCATGCTATTTTCTAAAATCGTGATCTAAACATAATTGAATATCATAATCGATTCGAATGACCCAAAGCCGAAAAACCTGGAGCAACTATGGGCAAATGAAGATTGGGTCAAACTTGCTGAAACATAATATCATGACCGATGAACATGGCAACCGTAATCATGAAAAATAATGGGAGACTCGTCAATTAACCGACATACCATGATTGAGCTTGCCGCGGGTCCCTACTATCACATTCAAGTGGTTAGAGCCATCCAAAGCTTTGCCAAGGCTAAGGATGCTACCATGATATCGATATTTGCCAGTGCCCCGCCGGGGAAGCTCACAAAGGAGGTCCCAAATAATATGAGCATACCTACATTAGTCGCCGTAAGTTTTGAGGCATGGGGTTGACTCGACCCTAGCCTACTTTATGCTAGACAATACTTAAAATATGCATATATCTCCATCATTTTTTAGTGGAGTTGGTTCATTGTCTATCGACGAAGCCGACTCATAACATATATACATAAACATAATCATAACATGAGGAGCCTGTCAAACCATATCGCAAGTCGAAAATTGTAGAGTTCAGACTCCAAAATCAATGTGGTAAGCTAATTCATGAAATCATAAATAAAACATACTTGATCATATGGGCTTGCCCAATACTTACAATACGCTGTAATCAACTTGATTCACTTTGAAACCATGAACATAGACATGGGCATTTCAAAATCATACTTTCTTCATAAACATCTCATCATACTTGAACACATATCTCATGGATCTCGACTTTCATAAATTTCAGATGGGCATCATACTTTAAAAAAGCTGAAAACATAATTTATAATTTAAAACATTATAAAAATTTGTCCATTTATCATAATTCAACATTTAAAACATGCTTAGATCATACTCAAGGATGTTACTTAGGTACCACATTGGATAAAAACTCCATAGATTCATCACTAAGGATTTCATGAAAAGAAAGAGTGATTGAGCATGGGTGTGGAAAATTATACCTATTCATAACCTACAATTTAAGAGATCTGATTTCACAACTTCCTTGATTGCCCAATGAGAATTGAGAAAGAACTTTGAAGAACTAGGCTTAACCACCTCTCAAACCTCTAAGCTTGCATGCATGAATTAGGATAGGATTAGAATGACTTAACCCTTCTTAAAACACTCTGTTTTGAGCTTAAAACATAGTTTAGGGCCTTAGAAACTTAGAAATTACTTTAAAACCCTTATTAAATTGGCAGAAAAATACACACTGCCACCCCCACAGGATTGGATGACTTCATGCCCTGGACCACGACTCGTGGTCTGCCAATCATTGCCTGCCCTGCCAAAAACCTTCTGAAGGTCACCACGAGGGACACCATGACTCGTGGGTGTACCCGACATTCATGGTGACCAACCCGCTACTACCACCTGCCTAACTTCTCATCTTTCAAGCACCTGGCCCGGCTGACCTAATGACTCATGGTGTTGGTCACGACTTGTGGTCACACCCTCTGGTCACCAAAATTTCCAAATTTTCAACCATGTTCAATGTTCCCCACGAGCCTACTTAATGACTCGTGGTGTTCCTAGTGGTCATGGACGACACGTCCCGTGACTCGGTGCAGAAATTTCTATTTTCTTCGTTTCAACTCCTGTGTCTGATTCTTTAGGGTTTTTGGGGGTATTACAACCTACTAAGAGCATCCGCCACTACATTGGCCTTGCCCGGATGATAAAGGAAACTCATGTCATAATTCTTCATGAGCTCTAACCACCTCCTTTGTCGCAAATTCATATCCTTCCGGGGTAAACACGTATTGAAGACTCTTGTGGTCCGTGAGCACATCTACATGCACCCCATACAAGTAGTGTCTCCAAATTCAATGCAAACACCACCGCTACCAATTCCGTGTTGTGGTCTGGATAATTCTTCATAGCTTAAGTCAGTCCAGAGGCATACGCAATGACTTTTCCATGCTGCATCAACACACAACCAAGTCTAATCCTAGAGGCATCACAATACACCACAATTCCATCTGTACCCTTGCAACAATACTAGGCTGAAGTGAGTCAGAGTCTAATTCATGAAAGCTCTTCTCACATGCATTCGACTACCGAAATTTGACTTTCTTCTCTCAAGCAACTTAGTCACGGTGCTGCAATAGATGAAAATCCTGTAACAAACCTTTTATATTAACCAGCTAGACCCAAGAAACTCCTGATATCCGAAGGATTAATTGCCCAGGCCACTGCCTTCACCATTTCTATATTTTCGAGAGTCCACCTAAACACCCTCACTTGTTCACCTAGTTCAACTGTTGATAATCACGCACAGACGAAGAGAACCATCCTTCTTCAAACAAAGAGAACTGGTGCAAACCATGGGGACTTTGCTAGGTCTGATGAAACCCTTGTCCAAGAGATCCCTTCACCTGCTCTTTCAACTCATTTAGGCTCACCGAGCCATTCTCGCGAGGAGGAATAGATATGAGTTATGTATCAGGAAAAAGTTCAATACCAAAGTCAATCTCCCTCAAGGGGACTCCGGATAAATCATCTAAACACTTTCGGATACTCACACACTACAAGAACCAACTTGAGAGTCGGGGTCTCGAACGTAGCATCCTTAACCAAAACTAGTGGTAGATACAAGCCTTAAAAATCATCTTTCTGGCCTTAAGGTAGGAAATAAAGCAACCTACAGGCACCACTGAACTACCCTTCCATCCTAAGACAGGCTCACCCAGAAACCAAAACTCTACCGCACATTTCTACAACTCAAAGAGGCATAAATGCATGTAATCAATTCATGCCAAAGATAACATCAAAATCAGGCTATGTCTAACTCATTAAATCTGCCATGACTTTCTAAAGACTGTGAAAGGATAATTTTTGTATACCCATCGAGCTATAAATCGATCACCGCCGGAGTAGAGACTGGGAAGGATTCTGATAAGATTTCGAGATTGACTCCAAAGCTACTAATAACATAGGCGCCATAAAAGATAAAGTAAATCTTGGATCAACAATGCATAAACATCACGTGAAATACTCACAACATGGTCAAGATCACATCTGGGAGACCCTCGACGATGTCAGAAAACTGTTATGACGCCGACCACCACTCGCACTAGTGGATGCACCCCGCCGAAGCCGAGCGTGCTGGTAGAGCCGTCGAACCTGGGTGGCTGGGTCTCGGCTCACCCTGACCTTGTCTGGCTGTTGGACAATCCCTGACATATGACTGGGCTTCCGCACCCGGAACATGCACCTATTCCTTCTAAGAATTGACCGGTGTATATCCTACTACACCTATCACAATCTAGGATACTAGGCTCCACCCACTGGCTCCCCTAACCTCGAGGGCATGATGCCCGTCCTCTGATCATGCCTACCCGTGGCACACTTGCTGACAATGTTGGGGCTGATGATCTCTGGTGGGACTACTAACAATGTCCACCAATTCGGCCATATAGGAGAACCAAACTATATGTCCCGCCCCTCTTAGCCTCTCTCTCTCTCTCCCCTCTCCTCATATGTACTGTCTCCATCTGCTGGTCATACAAACTATGGGGAAAGTCGATGTCCTGATGTAGCATAGTGGTCCTGCAATCCTTGATCAAGTAGTCTCGCTACCCTAGTCTACAACTGCCGCACCCGAGCCTTTCCGACGAATTAACACCATCTCTCGCGATACTTGGACAAGAGGGTGAACTTTAGAGCATACTTGACGGTCATATTGTTCTATCTCAGATTCACGAAGTGCTCCAATTTCCTCATCTCCCGAGAAAAGAATCGGTCCAAGAATGGGGTGAGAAACTCATCCCAACTAATAGGACCCGCTCCAACTCCCTGGCTATCCTTCCACTATCTATACCAAATATGAGCAACCCCGTTCAACCGATATGAGGCTAGGTCTACACATTCTTCCCCCGTCACCCCCATAATCTGGGTGATCTTCTAAATCTCCTCGATAAACTCATGTGGGTCCTCACCTACTCGACCCAAGGAACTCAAGGGGATACATCCTGAGAAAGTCCTCGACCCTACCTACCGTTGCATTCCCATTCCGAGGAACATGAGTCAATGTTGCTAATTAACTCGAGCGGTCAACGCCTCTGCCAACATCTCGATAGTTGCCTTAAACTCAAGATGGGCAACCCGCCAAAGCACATGATCCTCCGGGTTGGTGGGGCTTGATGGTGCCCATCTCCGCTGCCATTCTCATAGCCATGTCCATTTCGTTGTCGCTCCTTCTTTTTGTTAACTTCTGGCGTGGAGGCGGAATTCGCAAATGCGAGATAGCACGAGTTAGGAAGGATGTAGAGATAATTCATCGCACGACATAGATCATGCAGTGAAAGAAGAAAATTTTCCTAAACATAAAGTGGCGTCTACACCGTGAAAAGACTCTACTTAACGCGGGCTTTCAAACACCCTAGACACACTGAACCTTTGCTCTAATACCAAATTTGTCACAATCCAAACATAAGCCCAGATCATTACGTAACCTAACCATAAATGGCTCTATGTCGACCTATGGCATGAACATGATAACTAAGGCTCAACATAAATAAAACGACAACCGAGTTCTAAAATAGCGGAAGTCCGAACATTAAAGCATCTAAACAACGGAATGTCAAAACATTAAATCTGAAGATGAGTACAACACAATGTCTGAAAAGCCTCTAACATACTGACGAGTTGATGGGACAACACTCCAACTTATTACTACAAGTCCGAAACTGGAAGATGATAATAACAAAGTAAATTGAAGGTCCTCAAAGGATGAGGATTCACCAATTCAGAGCATTGGACAAGCTCGGGAGAGACTGCTAGCAACTGACCGACTGAAGCTCGAGCAGACATGAAACGATACAACATGGAGTACGCGATCACATTCTGGAAACGCACGAATATGCAAGGTAAGTAAACCAGCCGAGTAGTATAAACCGAAATCATGCATATCTTAAAATCATTTCATCAAAATATTCTAAGAGTAAGGCTTGCATGTTGATACTTTGAAAACATGTAGATTACATAAGATGAATTTCATAATTGAATCAAACGACCAAAGCCGAAACCGATATCTATAAGTAAAATTGACAAACTAAACAGTGGGTCAAACCTGTTGAAAACATCACATCATAACCGATACATGCTTAACCGAAATCATGAGGGAACAATGGGAGACTCATTATATAATCGATATAATTGATGCATGAGCTTACGTGATCCCGTCTTATTACAAATTTCAAGTGAGCAAAGAGAAATCCAAAGTCTTGCCAGGGATAAGGGCACTACCATGATATCATATCAAGCCGAAGGCCCCTTTGGGGTAGGGAAAGCTCATAAAGGGGGTCCCAAGTGAAGTTGAATAAACCTACGTTGGCACGTAAGCCTGGTGTCCTCAGGGTTTACTTGAACCCCTAGCCTACTGATGCTGAGACACTACCTCAAAAAACATGCATATGCTCTCCATCATTTTTCAACGAAGCCGAACCATCATTTTTTAATGAAGTCGATCATGAAATTACATAGTCTAAAATCTGAGCATGGGAGCCTTAGCTCAAAACATACCACAAGCCGAAAAGGAGTCTAGACTCCAAAATCATGTGGTAAGCTAATATCATAAATTGAAATAAATCATGAAAACACAATTAGATCATATGGCTTGCCCAAATTTTACATGCTTGAAATAAACTGCTAGTCAAAAATCACAGATTCATACATTAGCCTCCGAGATCAACTTGGTCGAGTCACCAAAGACTCCCGCTCCATCACGGGTAATTCATAAATATTCTTTCATGGTAAACATCTCATCATGCTTAAAAACGTAGATCATAATCTTAACTTTTCATAAAATTTGCATAATTGGGCATAACAATTTCAAAACTAGAAATCATGAATTGTAATTCAAAATAAGTATAAAGCATGTCTATGAATCTTAAAATATCATTTAAAACATTAAAGGAATTGACCCATAAATAAATCATAGAGGAATTCATGAAATTGGATTAGAATCCCATAAGATCATAGACTTGACTTTGAGATTTGAATTCATAAACTTGAGGAGAAATTTGGGCATGAGAGTGAAATAAAACTCCCATTCATGGCCCTTCATACCTTGGTACTTCTGATTTCACACCCTTCCTTGAATGCCTAAGAGATTTGGGGAAGAACTAAGGGAATTCTCAAGCTTGATCTCCAATGGAACACTCTAATCTTGCATGCATGGAATAGAATGATATGATAGGTTAAGCACTCTTAAAACCCTCCTAAAAGAGCTTAAAACTACGTAATTTAGGACCTAGGATTTTAGGAATTATGAAAACACAGGAAATTTGGACCATGTCAGTCCTCACGAGTAACCTCACGACTCGTGAGGTACTGGACAACTCGTAGAGTCCTATCTGTGAAGTCCACTGGAAAATTTAAGTCTCCAACTTAGCCTCCTAGTAACGACCAACTTCACGAATCGTGAAGTCACTTCATGGATCGTGGCTACCTCCCGTGGTCACCCCCTGACAGACGAGTTCT
The DNA here is from genome assembly GCA_018107945.1 of Datura stramonium. Classification (NCBI taxonomy): domain Eukaryota; kingdom Viridiplantae; phylum Streptophyta; class Magnoliopsida; order Solanales; family Solanaceae; genus Datura; species Datura stramonium. The sequence continues at coordinate 12,548 of JACEIK010009540.1, forward strand.
CACCAACCATCCTCCACTTCACGAGTCACCTCACGGGTCACTGGACGACTCGTCCTATGAACTGGTGCAGTATTTTCTGTTTTCTCCGCTTGAACCCTCGGGTTGGATCTTAGGGACTTTCAGGGTATTACAACATCTAAAGTTAAAACTTGTTCCTCAAAGGAAGCATGCAGAGGTCGTTGGAAATGTTGCTAGATTTGTTAGCAAATGGCCAAAACAGTCCCTAATACAGAAGAAAACGTCAAAAAAACAAATAACCAAATGGCCGAAACGAAATGGACTCATTATTCATTGTCGACGACAAAGTCATTTTCTTATCAAAGATGGGCTTTTTTTTCTGGGTCAAAGATTTGCAAGGTAAGTTATGGGCTATATTTTTGCAATGTAAGTTAGAGAATTGTACTTTTTTGAAATTATCCCATTAATAAATGTAAATAACCTTTGCCAACTATTATATTGCTTGTGGGAGATTGTCCGTACTGTGAGGGAGGATTATATTAAAGAGCAGTACACTACAACTCATGTTTAATTTTACTTTTTATTAAACTAAAATTCAATTCTTAAGTTGTATTTTTTTTTAGAATGGTTTTGTGATAGTGTATTATATTTTGTTTTGATACTTATTTGGTAAGTTTATATAAGAATTTGGACAATTTGAATAGTTTTTACAACTTATGGGTTCTTATGTTCATGAGGGGAAAAAAACACAACTTAAAAATCTCAAATTGAATGTCCAAACAAAACTTCAAAATTCATCTCATATAATTTCATATCATAATTTCAAATCATGATTTTATTTCGTATAATCAAACGGGCCCTAAATAAAAAGAACAATAATATGGGAATGAAAAAACTATGTTGATAACAACTTATCTTCAAGTTTTGGCTTTATCTTTCTTGATTTTTGGGGAAAAAAGAAACATTCTTTATGCGTTATACGTATTTTCCTTGATTAGCGGACTTAGCTCCTTCCCATTATACCTTTTTTTTCATTACCTCAAGTATATAGTTGAATGAGTGACACTTATCCTATTTATTTATTAAAGACTTAGATTAGATTAATTTAATAAATATCTTAATTATAGTTAGAGGATAAAGCAGTATTAATTTTGGTAATAAAAAAAATATTTCTACACAGATTTTAATTCCCATAAATATCATTAATAATTCTATTTTATAATATACTTTTTTACCTCCAAATATCAACAACGCATCAGTGATCCCAAATATTAAAAATATTATTGAAGATCAGATTAGTAATTCTTCACCTCCCCATCCCCTCCCTCTTAAGAAATTGAAGTTCGTAGGACTTTCTTTCCTATTTTTATGTTATAGCGTTATTAATAATAGGATTTTCCTTACCAAAGTTAAGAGTATTTTCCAAAAATCTATCCAACTATTATTAAGATACTAATTAAATTAATCTAATCTAAATCTTTAATAAATAAATAGGACATGTGTCACTCATCCAATAATATATTTGAGAAAATGTAAGGGAGATGAGCCAGATTCGGAATTAGCAATAAAGTGAAGGTAACAATAAAACTAACACTGAAAATGCAGGAGTAAAAGAAGGTAACATAATGAACATGGAAAAAATTCAAGAGCAACAACAAACGTGAACATAATGCAATAGAGAAGAGTTATAAAAGCACAATAACAACTTGTAGAACTGAAAAAGATGAGCTAATGCATGCAGTTCCTTACAATTGTGCATTATGTGACAAATATTGAATTCAAATTCAAGAAATAGTCTTCACAATTGTCCATTATGTGACAAATATTGAATTCAAATTCGAGAAATAGTCTTCACAATTGTTCATTATGTGACAAATATTTATGTTAAAATTCTTTACGGATCGTTGTACATATCGATGTGCCAAGTGCA